>HG738183.1:0-25212 GCA_000499405.2 Onchocerca volvulus
TTTTCCGCTTTCTATTGACTGCTTTGTACAAATTCTTTTCCAGCGCAAGTTTGAGGCATTGTATCTTACAGTGCAATAATAAAAATCCGCGGTTGTGATAGCTGAAAGTTTTAATAAATTTAAAGTGACATTTGAGATCAAAACATTACAAAAATTAAGTACCAGTCATAAAAAATTCAAAAATTGATTGATTTCTATTTGGCGAAATCAGCTTGCTGGATATTGACTAGAAATAGTAAGGCATGATTCTAAATCTCTGTTTAAATGAGCTATATTGACTTACAGAGCAGTCGTTATTTAAAATATAGCAATTATTTTATTTATTGTTCGAAAAATACAATGGATCATACCGAAAACTGACAACCATACGAAACTGAGCAGAAAATGTAAGCGTAGTGACTCGAAAAAAGAATTGTATTTCGGCAGAATTTGAATCACAAAACGATTTGACGTTAACAGAAATGTGAAGTGCAAAGCAGAAAAAATTGAAAAAGATTTTAGAAATGAGAATACGTGCGTAACCAATGTCGTTTGATGCACTGAAATGCAAATAAATAAATTAGTTAATTAAATCGTTAAATAATTAATAAATTCAGCAAAATTTTGGATATCCTAATGAAAACAGTCTTATGCCACTGAAATATAAAGGAAAAGTATTTTCGCTGAAAGGAATCGCAAGATCATTTTGCAAAATTTCATGATCGCATTTCTGCTCCTTTGAATTTATTTGATGCTGATGATTCCAAATTTGACTTAATGAATGTAAAAATTAAATCAATACGGTAACGAAACTTTACTTCCTGCTCTTTTAACAAAAGAATCGTCCTTTAATAGTAGCAATTACAGCGCGGTTGAAATCAGATATGTTTATGTAATTTCATGGACTAGCTTACCTTCAGAAATGTTTTTATTTCGCAATATTTCAGGTAAAATAACGGCCGTATCTAGTAAAAAAAGCACAAAGTTAGAAATAATCAGTTGTAATGAGATGAGAATGAATGCATGATTGAAAATACTTTCCTGAACACGGAATGTAATTGCCATTATTAAGTTGCTTACAATACCGTAAAGCAAAAATACGGTAATAAATATAAAAGCCAGGTATTTTGTAGTCGTATGATGCTCGTCTCTTATATCAAGCACACTTGTCATGTTATCATTATGACAGCTTGAATATTAGGAATAATATGATAATACAGCAGGAACGAACGACCATAATATTATTCAATAGAACTTTCTTAATCAATATTCGGCATATAATAAAAGTTCGACTGACAAAGAGTTTCACTGTCTGTAATAAAAATATTGCCAAATTTTTCAGCAAATTTAATTGAAGAAAGCATATTTATGTTTGAGAAATTAATATTTGATTCCGAGACGAAATTACAATTTTTAGCTAAAAAACGTCGGTGCTTATGAGTTTTTAACATTAGAAACAGATTTTATTTTTACATTTGAAAAAAAATATATATATTCATTGTATCAATGAATGAAAGAACGATGACAAGTTAGAATATTCATTCTGCATATCTCGACAATATTGGCAATACTGTATAATTTAATAATTTTTAGTCATAATTTATAATACTCCTTTATATATATTATGAATTATTATTTATAATATTCCTTTCCTATCTACTATTTTAATTTCTTCTAGCAATCAATTTTAACGATATTTGTGTGTGCTCCAATTTCTCTTAAATACAATCTATTGCACTGCATAATATATAAAAAAGAATTATCGTCGCTTCTCGATAAAATAATATAAATAAAATGAAATAATCCGATTACTACAGAAATTTCTGATATTCTCAGGTAAATGAGTCGCATATTTTTATATCTGGGCACAAATTTCATTCTCCCATCTTTCGATTGAGCTTATGAATGTGATGTCAAATATTGAGATACCAATTGTCAAAAACGTTACAAAGACAAGCAGCTCTCACAAGCAGTTCTCAATCTTCTCCTTAGTCCTCACATTCAATTTTTTGCATGATTAATGTGTGCCTTCCACCACTGTCAAACCCGAGAATGATTCATATCTAAAACGAGAGTTTTGGGGTAGCAAGATCAGTATCAGCAGCAACATTGGGAGGATCAATGCGAATGGTTTTTTCAGCATTGGTTATATATATATATATATATATATATATATATATATATATATATATATAATTTGAACAATTTTTTCAAGTCAATCCTATTACGTTGTCATCTTTAATGAGATCAGTCTCTTCAACATCAATAGCAGTAGCAACTCAATTCCAACCAATATCAAAGCGATTTCAACGATAATTCAGCAGAAGATTAATGTTAATATCGCTTATATTTATCGTATATTATTCGTTTACTGTTATATTGTATACTGCGATATTATGTATAATATTGAAGAAGTCTATTGCTGACTTAACAAAGTCACAGTAGCAAACCCAAATTACAAATGGATTAGAATTTTTTCCTCATAGATGTGACAGGTAAGCATAAGTAGATATATCTGCAGAGAAACACGCGCCTATTCGAATGCAACGTTGTATTAAGATTTCAAATCAGTCGATAAGAACTTGAAAGATATTATACTGCCACAGGTATAACAGACAAAAAAAAGTAGATATATCAATATAGATACATATGTGTACCCGAATGAACGCTATTTCGAAATTTCAAATCAATCACTGAAGAATTTAAAACATAAAAATGAACAATGCAGAAAGTAGGCAGGTTAATGAATTTAGTCCGTTCACTTTTACCTGTAACAGGTGTGACAGGTAAATAAAATGTAGGTATATCTATATAAAAACACGCGCCTATTCGAATGAGCATTATATCAAAATTTTAAAGCAATAGATGAAGAACTTGCAATGTTGCGTTAAGAGCCACAGAAGTAGTTATAGGTATGAATCAGACACTTCTAGACAGTTTACTTAGATTTATTCAATATGATTCAATATGAATTACAGGCTGATCTATAATCAACTTTTCAAGCATGCTTATCAAGGCCTTTTTCAGCACGTAGAATGACCTAAGAAGCAATTTTAACACGCTTCCAGATTTACCACGAAGTCCAGAGCATGTGCAGCATATCGAGGAATTGGCGATGTCGCCGTTCTTCTTAACCGTGACAATGATAGAGGTTCTTGTTTTTATCGTACTGTTATCGAATATTTCGCGGTATCTCAAACTTGAATAATTAAACCTTTATTACAGAAATTTAGATAATAACGTACGAACAATTAAAAATCAATTATATCAATTAAACAATTTAAATGACGATTTATTAATATGAGAAAAAGAGATAAAAATACTATTAAGAGGAAACTTGAATTATCGCAGACGGAGGATCCAACCGCATCCATAATTGGCCTTCCTTTCAAATGATGCACAAAGAAGCATCTCCATAACATGAAAAAGCTTTTGTTTGTGCTAGCGCATGACAGAGCATTTTATGGTCTCATTAATAATAGCATTAAACAAAAGTTAAAGCATTTGACAAAACTATAAACAAGAATAACAAGGCCATAAAACAAAGTCATTTGATTTGAAACACAGAAATAAATTTTATACAATCATCAACAGTTACTAATTATTTCCTTTAAAACAGAGAAATCACATTTCTCTGATCCTCCTCACTCATTTCAGCAACAAGCGATAAGAAACGGTTTTGTTCTAAGCTCAGGAACTGCTTATGCAAAATCTTGTATACCATTTGCTGGTTGGTATTTTGATCTTATTTTTATGATCGAAGTCAAATATTTTTTGAGATGAACACAATTTATCTTTAAATTTTTCTTTTTCTGTTCGAATTATTTTCGCTTTTACTTTGTGATTTTCTATATCTTCCAGAAGTATTCACTCATAGAATATATGTCAATTTTTTCAAAAAAATTTATATAGGTCACAAGGAACCATCGAATTTAAAATTGATTACGCTTTTATAGAAATCGACAATGAAAATGAGAAATTGCTGAAAGAAGCAAAAAAAAAAAATGCATCAGATTAATGACACATTTTAATTTTGGACTATGCATTCATTGTCGACTACACTATTTGTTATGCTTTATGCTTCATGTCAGCCGAAATTATTGCTTGCGAATGGATAAACATCGTGAAAACCGTTCAAGAGTTCTGGAATTGGACAAATTTCTAAAAGTTCCAAAAGATTTATAAATACTTGACATCTTAGTCATTTGTGACGAGTGCAAAGCACATACTATTAAACTTACTCAACTCCATTTTGGTAGTATGTTGGGTGTTCATTAAACAACAACAACACAACAAAAAAGACCAAATCCTTTTTGGATTTCTTTTTTATTTTGTTCTTTTATAAGTGGTGTGAGATTCCAGTCAATGATGGAGGTATTGGAGAGGTTAGCTCTACTTTGGTGTTTGATATCAAAAAGTCTATATCAAAAGACTATGAAGTATTTTATGATAACTCAATTGCACGAAGAGCTACTTTCGTTATTGATGATGAGTTTATCATACGTTATCAGTCAATAAATGTTTTACCAAAAAATTTTTTTTATTCTCTTACAAACTACGCATAAAATCAAAACCATTAAGTTTAACCTAATTAAATTTGTTCTGATTTTTTGACCAACCAAAGCATAATAAAAAAAAAAAAAATTTTTAAATATCCCCTAAAACTACTAAAAAATAAATAACAAAAAAAACAGACAAATTTTTTCAATGAGTGTCATTTTACAAAAAAAAAAAAAAAAAAGAAAAAAAAAAACTAAAACATTTTAGTTTTTTTTTTTTTTAAAATTACGATCTAACAATTCGTGTTTGGACATATATATGAATATGGAATTATTTTGTACTGTGCGTGAAAAATGCGATGATAATGAAATATTCAAAGAAAGCGAATTATACCGGTCACTTTTTTAGTTTATTTTCAAACAAAATCACCCATAAAAAGTGTCTGTTTTAAATCGAAATAATTGAATTTTTCTTTTTTTTTTTTTTCAAGAACTTCTCGTGAATTGTCGGTTGCAACATCAGTTCTGATTCGCCGCGGACTGAAAAGGATCGAATCGAAACAACTTCTCTGATTAATAAGGGCAATTGAAGTGTTCATTTCTTCACCTACCAGACTTATTAGAATCCCATGACCATTATAAAAGAAAGTAGGAAAGAAGTAGAAAGGCATAAAAATTAGAAATAATGACTAATGCTAATAATATATTTCATTTGACTAAATTTAATTGTTTGAGTTAATATGCACTGAAAAATGGTACTTCATCTTTGCACATTACCACCATTAATGAGAAAGCTGATTATTGATTTATTTACTTGAATTATCATCGCCACCGTCTGCAATGTTTTACTTAATTCATTTTTAATTGATAATGGGAGAGTGAAGGAGTTTGTGCCAGATATAAATATGCATCTGAGAATATTAGAAATTTCTATACTGATTGGAATCATTTGGTTTGATAGTGAGGGGAGGTACACATTAGTTGTAATAAAAACTGAGTGGGAGGATTAAAAACAAGACTGAGAAATGCTTATGAGAATTGCTTGTCCTTGTAAAGTTCTTGACAACTGATATCTCAATATTTGACATTCATAAGATCTCTTAGCAATCGAAAGATGAGAGAATGGACTTTGTGCCCAGATATAAATATGTGGCTCATTTACCTGAGAATATTAGAAATTTCTGTAGTAATCAGATTATTTCATTCTATCTATATTTTTTAATCGAAAAGCGACGATAATTCTTCTTTATATATTATGCAGTGCAATAGATTGTATTTAAGAGAAATTGGAGCACACACAAATATCGTTAAAATTGATTGCTAGAAGAAATTAAAATAGTAGATAGGAAAGGAATATTATAAAGAAGTATTATAAATTATTACTAAAAATTATTAAATTATAAAGTATTGCCAATATTGTCGAGATATGCAGAATGAATATTCTAACTTGTCATCGTTCTTTCATTCATTGATACAATGAATATATATATTTTTTTTCAAATGTAAAAATAAAATCTGTTTCTAATGTTAAAAACTCGTAAGCACCGACGTTTTTTAGCTAAAAATTGTAATTTCGTCTCGGAATCAAATATTAATTTCTCAAACATAAATATGCTTTCTTCAATTAAATTTGCTGAAAAATTTGGCAATATTTTTATTACAGACAGTGAAACTCTTTGTCAGTCGAACTTTTATTATATACCGAATATTGATTAAGAAAGTTCTATTGAATAATATTATGGTCGTTCGTTCCTGCTGTATTATCATATTATTCCTAATATTATCTTCAAGCTGTCATAATGATAACATGACGAGTGTGCTTGATATAAGAGACGAGCATCATACCACTACAAAATACCTGGCTTTTATATTTATTACCGTATTTTTGCTTTACGGTATTGTAAGCAACTTAATAATGGCAATTACATTCTGTGTTCAGGAAAGTATTTTCAATCATGCATTCATTCTCATCTCATTACAACTGATTATTTCTAACTTTGTGCTTTTTTTACTAGATACGGCCGTTATTTTACCTGAAATATTGCGAAATAAAAACATTTCTGAAGGTAAGCTATTCCATGAAATTACATAAACATATCTGATTTCAACCCCGCTGTAATTGCTACTATTAAAGGACGATTCTTTCGTTAAAAGAGCAGGAAGTAAAGCTTCGTTACCGTATTGATTTAATTTTTACATTCATTAAGTCAAATTTGGAATCATCAGCATCAAATAAATTCAAAGGAGCAGGAATATGAATATGAAATTTTGTAAAAGTGATCTTGTGATTCCTTTCGGCAAAATACTTTTTTTTTTAGAATTCAGTGACATTTTCATTAGGATGTTCAGAATTTTACTGAATTTATTAATTATTCTACAAATTAATTGACTAATTTATTTAACTACATTTCAGTGCATCAAACGACATGGGTTACGAACGTATTCTCATTTCTGAAATCTTTTTCAACTTATTCCGCCTTGCACTTCACATTTCTGTTAACGTTGAATCGTTTTGTGATTCAAATTCTGCCAAAATACAATTCTTTTTTCGAGTCACTACGATTACATTTTCTGCTCAGTTTCACATGGCTATCAGTTTTCGGTATGATCCATTGTATTTTTCGAACAATAAATAAAATAATTGCTATATTATAAATAACGACCGCTCTGTAAGTCAATATAGCTCATCTAAACAGAGACTCAAGAATCATGCCCTACTGTTTCTAGTCAATATCCAGCAAGCTGATTTCGCCAAATATAAACCAATCAATTTTTGAGTTTTTTTTTGACTGGTACTTAATTTTTGTAATGTTTTGATCCCAATGTCACTTCAAATTCAAAAATTTATTTATACAACAACTAAAACTTTCAGCTATCACAACCGCGGATTTTTATTATTGCACTGCAAGATACAATGCCTCAAACTTGCGCTGGAAAAGAATTTGTACAAAGCAGTCAATAGAAAGCGGGAAAATTTTTTTGAGGCAACATTTGAGCGTCATTTTAAGCTATGCTGAACATTAACCTGAATATTAAAATATATTAAACTGCAAAGATTCAATGCAAATTTCCCATTGTATTATTCCAACAATCAACAATTCGTGAAGAACTCTTAAAAAAATGCTACAGTAGTAGTATTTTTCTATTTTTTCATTGTTCCATTAAAAATCTGTTAGATGATATTTAATAATAACATTTATGATTCATTATTCAGAATTCGTTATGCGTGGATAACTTTTCTGCCTGTCGCTATGTTCGTTATGTATATTGCGATATTCTATAGTATCCGGCGTAGACGTCATTTTATTTCAGATATCAATCAAACTCAAAGTTGGTTCCGCTAAATTCTTTCTTTTCGTAGCAAGAAAGACAACAAATTAAGATATAAATTATTATTTTTTTATGCTATTTTTCAAATTTACCAAATTGTTTTAAATCTTCATTATTTCCTTTTTATTTTGTTTCTATTAAATAATATATTTAGAAATTTCAGGCATAAATGCAGGATCTGCGTCAAATACAGCGAGCACTGGAAGTTATGAGCGAGTTATGTTAATTCAGGCAGCACTAATTTGCGGTGCATTAGAAAGCACAATTCTTATTTCCAATTTTTTACCATCTCTCGTACTAAAAGTTTTTGGCCAAAAAGCTATTTTATCATTAAGTATTTTTATCAATTGCTACGCTATTTCAAGCCGTACCGCACTCCCTACAGTCTATTTTATTTACAACAAACAAGCCCGCAAAATTATAAAGAATTTCCTTTTACGCTTGCACTGCAATTAGAAGGACTATTATTATAACATACATTAATTTTCTAATGGACTGAAATATTAGATAAGAAAAGATTTTCTGAAAATTGGAATTCGGTTTATCTCAACAATGAAATTGAATCGCAATCTATTGCAATTTCCAATATTTTCTGATTTTCAATAAAAATCTTGGATGATGACACGAATACTTTTCAAATTTAGCTTTATATAAGCTTGTAAATGAGTTAAATTGGTTGTGAAACTATTTATATTTGGTTTCTTTGAAACTCATAGTGGAGTTAATAAGATTTATGGATTCTGTAATGATCATGGATATTACAGCAGAAGAATGAGCGTAAATTCTGTTTGTATTGATAAACATGATTTGCTTCATTTCGGCAGATTTTTTGTAGAATATTGATATGAATGTAAAAGTAACTGCATCAAAATTAAATCCTTTTCAACATTTGTTTTCTAAAACATTTCGCCATCTAAAAATGTTGCGTTTATTGTTATTATCATTTCGAAAGTATGTTCTTGCAAGAAGATGTTGCGCAGAAATTACCAAAGATTTTTTCGAATTCTTCCTTTCGGTTAGACGGGATGCTGCAATCGTGTTTCCGTGAGAGGCAGGATATTTAGAAAAGCAATGCATAAATTAAATAGAAGTGGGAAGTTCAAGCAATAAGAATTAAGCAATATGCAGTTACCATAAAATTCAATCATTTTTTGCACTATGTTTTTCCCGATAATAAAGTTTTTGATGTTAAACTTGATGTTTCTCGATAATTTGAGAGTCGAAAAAATTCTGTGACTTGTTAGACCTAAACAGTTACTTAGCAACCATGAGAACGATTTTAATTATAGCTTTGTTACCTAGGTAAAGTGCAAAGGAAGGTTCAGCAATACTTCAGCTCAACTTTAACTGCCTTTCATAAATATTTAATTCATTAGTTTTTCTACTTCTAACTGTTTTAGCAATTAAATATTTGCATAACTTGCAACCTTAATGAAATTATGGGTTGATAAGCATAATTTGCAAATAACATGAACTATTCATACTTTTGTTTGAAATGAAATAGAAAAAAAATTTGAGATTCTTAAAATTTGTTGTACAAAGAAAAGTGAATATTCAAAACATTGAGAATTTTGACGTTTCGTCTGTCTAGAAGAACTTTATAACGCGATTCATGAGAAGTCGTCAAAATAAATTATTGAACGTCAAAAAAATAATTGTAACAGATTTTAAATCTCATTTTTGTAATGAATGTTGGATATAAAATTTATTTTATTTGCTGGTACATAATTTAACTACCATAAACATTCCCAAACACTTATACTGTGGTTAAATTTTTAGAAAGTACGAATATTATTCTCGAGACTAAACGAATTATAAATCGATTAATATTTAACTTTTATTGCTCTCATTCTTTTCGCCACTAATTTAATCACTTTATTATTCTGATGAAAAATACAATTTCCTGCTAACGAACTGATCATTTATGTCAAGAAACGAATTTCTGCAACAAATTATGTTGGAAAGTTTGACATTAAATCTAAATTTTCTGAAGTTTTAGCTTTTCCTCTAGAAATTTAAAATTTTCACATTAAAATTAAATTTTAAGAGATAAAAACGTGGAAAAAGACATTCATTTTGAAATTTAAATTTGCAAAATTTAGCAATACTTTTTTGTTGCAGATGTTAAAACTTCTTGTCAGTTTATATTCCTCATACAACATCGAATTTTGAAGGGAAGTTTGCTGAGTAATATATGGCAGTTCGTTCTTGCTATATTATCATACTAGCTGGACCCCTGCCACGCTCGCTTGGCTGATCCAGCTATTCTACGGTGAACGGCCACGCTTCGCGTGCCCGACTCCAGCCAGTCTATATAAATAAAAATGTCAATGTTCTTTGTTCAAAATCTGAACCTACGAAAGTTCGAGAACACGAGCCTTATATCAGTTCAAAATATATCAATTCAAAATGTTAGATATCGGAAAGCTACCTAATCCTTTGAAATTTTGATACAACATTGTATTCGAATGCGCGCATGTTTTTATATACGTGTTGTAGCTCAGTTTGGTTAAATAGAAAAAAAGAAGAGAGAAAGCGTATGTTTCTAATGTTGGGGAAAAAATCTAGCCTGCAATTTAATATGTAGTTTAGTTGGATTGGAGATTGATTTTTGCTATTGTAGTTTGACTAAGTCAGCAATATGTGTGAGGAGATTTTTTGTGCTTTATGTGACAGAGATGAATCCTGTTGAGAAAGCTAATGAAGAGTGATTTTTCGTAACAAACAATTATCAGAGAATATATAGGCAAATTGATCACTGGGTTATTCTTTCCTCTGTGGCTGATAGAAGAATATTATTTAATTGAATTGCCGAATTGTTGTTCCTATTATGTCGCTTTGAACTGTCGAACTAGAACCCCTGGAACACCGAACATTGCTGTTGCTGAGTCAACCCTTGTCGTTTATCTTTGAACTGGAGCTTTTTGGCGATAAATGTGTTTATCGTCCCTATGTCCATTCACTTGATCTTTAGTTTTTCTTTCTTACATTAATTTTGCAATAACCGTCGTGGCATTATTTGAAATCTTTCAATTTTTACCCGCATCTAATATGTTTAATTTCACAATGCTTTTGATTATACAGTGCTTTTTGTTGCTCCATAGTCTATGTAGATATAAAGATTGTCTAGAACCCACAACATAGAATTGTACATGTGAGCAATCACGTGTCTTAATCTATATCGCACAATTCTAAAAATTGGCCTTGAACTTTGTTGATGAATGCAAACTCCAATCACTCATTGGGAATTGCAATCTCTTGATTGAAATAGCATATCGTTGGAATCATAGGTATGCGGGAATGAAAACATCTTTATCATTGTTTCTTATCAAGAAATACTTTATCACTTTTTTACTCTCTGTGCTTGAAATTCATAATTTTTATCTTTTATTTTGAAAATTTATAAATTTTAATGATAAAATCCTTATATGCCGTGATAATAGACTAATGCAGGAATCGAAAAAGAGAAAAAACATTTCTTTGCTGTAACTTTATTAAAATCTAGATTTAACGTTGAATGACTGTTGTTGAAAGATGAATTATGTCCGAAGCGGGAAGGAATTGGTGTTGGTATTTGAAATGAATGGTTGATAGTTTTTATTTTAGCCTACTTCCGGAAGTAGCTTGTCATATAAAAACGAATGGTATCAGAATTGAATTCTTTCGCACATCAGCCATATTCATAAAGTCTAAACATAAATATTTGAATAGAAATATTTCGTTCAAGTACATACAAGCATTTTCAGGAACATCACTGAACATGAATTACAGATGAAATGAACAGATTCCCACAATTTTCATTTACTATTAGTAGTATTTAATTCAAGTAGTAAGAAAATAACATGTGATAAATCAAACAGCATTCCATTATCCCCAAGTATAATAAATCTAAGTTATCCTCAGTTCATTTTCTGATTGTTCCACAGTGATTTATTTCTCGGCTCATTTCTCATTACATAAATTAACTGCATAGTAACATTCTGAATTAGAAGCGAAAATTCCTAATCCGATCGATGAATCGAATCTTCGGCAGTTCAGAAGACGGAAATTTCTTTGTGTAGATTTCGGGATAAGTTTTTTTGAACTGTAAAAAATTATAAATTTAGCGGAAAAATAAGCTTTCAATCTGAACTTAATAATGCTCTGAATTAACCTTTTTGAGTCGCTGCCTTCTTTCTGTAAGTGAAAGATTTTCGTCGTTCAGTATGTCATCCAAGAGAGAAAGCAAATGGCCATTAACATTTTTCTTTTGCGATTCATATTCTTCTACTTTGATTGGTTCACAGAAGTGTTGTTTCAGACGTTCCGCACTTGATGACTCATCAGTGGCAGGCTGCTGTGCAGTTGGTGACTTTTTTATAACGACCTAAAATTTCTCTAAAATATTGCCAAAATTTTTTCGTTCCTAAAATAAATCATATAATAATAATTTGAAAAAATAAATTTCAACAAAAGCTATTCAATAAAATGCGCTTGAAAGAACATTTTCAGGTCACTTGTCGCGTTTAAAGAAAAATCCGATTTTAATAAGAATTAAGCCTACCTCGTGTGGTAGCGATAATTGACGTTTAACCTCTGAAATAAATATATCTGAAACGGAAAACGTATCACATTCATTATCCATTAAAAATATGACCAACTGATGGCATTCAGATGCGTTTATAGTTTGAGACGGATGTAGAATCTTATTCGGTAGAGCTTCGAGAATCTAGAAAAGAATTTAAATTTTAACAAATATTATGCTAAAAGAATTCATTTCATACCTCAATTTCCCAAACTAAATTTTAGCATTAAAGAAAAAAAAAAACACATTTTTGAATTTTTGATATACTTCGTTCTGAAGACTCAAAATTTTTTAATTTAACTCAATAAACTCCGTTCTCTTATTTCTCTCACCAATGCTGATTATTAATTTAATGAATAATAATGAAGAAAAATTAAAAAATATTTCCAATTTTTTCGCAATTTTTCTACTGTGCTGATATATGTTTCAATACTGGAAAAACTTTTTGCATTCTCCACATTGACTAAGACATTTATCTTTCGAAACTTCTAGAAATCTGTTAAATGCCAGAACTATAATTTTTTACAATTGAACGATTATCACGACGTTTATCCATTCGCAAGCAGTAGTTTCGGCTGACACGTTGCATAAAGCGTAACAAATAGTGTAGTCGACGGCGAATACATGGCTCCAAAGTTAATGTCACTAATGATACTGCTTCTTTCAGCAATTTCTCATTTTCAGCGTCGATTCCTATAAAAGAGTGATCAATTTTAACTTCGATGGTTGTTTTTCTTTTCCAAAAACTTGAGACATAATTTACGAGTGAATACTTTTAGAAGATGTAGAAAATCACAAAATAAAAGCGAAAATCGTTCGAACAAGAAAAAAAAATAAAAGATGTTTAAATCTAAAAATTTCTAAAATCAAATGAATTTCGCGTGCTTGTATTCATCTTAAAAAATATTTGAATATTTTCTTTCGCTAATAAAAATAAGATCAAAATAATAACCAGCAAGTAGTATACAAGATTCTGCATAAGGAATGCTTGAGTTTAGCACAGAACTGTTTGTTTTAGTCAATTCTTCGATACGCTGCATAAGCTCGGGACTTCGCTGTAAACCTGGAAGCCCTGTTAAAATTGCTTCATAGGCTATTCTACGTGCTGAAAAAGACCTTGATAAGTACGCTTGAAAAGTTGACTATAGATCAAGTTTTAATTCATATTGCCCATACTAAATAAATTCAAGTAGACTGTCCAGAAATGTCTGATACATACTTATAACTATTCTATGCAAACAAAATTGTATTTTCAACAAATTTCTTACATTGTCTGGGTATTATTATGACATCATTATATTATCATATAAAATTACTACCAGAAAATTAATAATATCATCTCTTTAAAAACATTCATAAGTTATTTCCATGACATCTCTTACTTGCCGACATTAATTTATAACTTACAAAAACTTTCACTGTCCGCTGACAGCGTAGATACAGAAGAGCGTATAGTATTGTTCGGTGGGGTCATGACATGTTCCTCATCAATAAATCCGTTGCTAGACGATACAGTTGTACGCAAATTAGAACTTTCATCGTTCCCATGTAATTTATTGTGATTCTAGAAAGACTGTTTCAAAGCACTTGGCATATTTTTATCTGGTCACTTCAATGTGCCGAATCACTATTGAAATATTCCTTGCACAGTAAGGAAAAGTATACTTTACCTGCGAATTGATTGCCTTTTGCACGTAACGTGTAAATGGTGAAGTGCCAGCGCAAAAAACTGTTTCTTTATGCAATTCTGCTGAAAATTCCGGATTTGAGAATAAATTCTGCGTTTCTATGAAATTGAGTGCAAAGGAAAAGAAGTAAAATTATTTTGTCAAATCAAAATATCCAATGAAATTAAATAAGGTATCAAAACTTAATCTTGGTTTGGAAATAAAATTTCGTGCACATAATATTAAGTGCAAAAAAAAAAAATTGCCTGAGTTTCGTTGTTGGAAACTTCTTTGACGAAACAATTGTATAATATGTAAAATCGACAATGCTACTGGATTAGGAAGCATGGGACAATCTTTATCAAACTGTGCACAAATACTTTTAAAAACATTCAATTCGAATCCATCGTATGGCACATGCGTCGATTCCGCGAATTTCGCATCGAATGGCCATCGCGAAAGATAACGCATCATTGTTATAATGTAATTGGTTAGACAATCTATAACAAAAGAATAAAAGTCATAATTTTTCTTTGTTCTTATGAATTTCGACATATTTCCTTAGTTTTTTAAATTATTAATGCATTTGTTAAATATTCTGAACGTTTCCAAATAATTCATAACTTTGTAAAACATCATAACTATTAAAAAAACTGTTTATCTGAAGGTTATACAAAATTTGTTTCCAATAAGTTATAATGTGAATTTGAAGAAAAAAATTTCTTCGTAAGAGAATTTTAGATGGAGAATTTCTATCGTAACAGTTGTAGCTTATTAAGAAAACTTTTTACTAATTATTTTCTTAAGATATAACAATACCATTCTCAGGTTGAACTCGAACAATTCCTTTCGTTCCAACTCGTTCGCAATTCCATCGAACATCTGCACCGTTGAAATCATAATCGAGAATTCCCTTCAATGAATCCACCTGTAGCAATGATTGCAACCTGGAATCAACAAAATTTTTATGAGTTACTTTTTGAAATAAAAATGAATCATTGATTGGATTTAACTTACCGATTCAATAGGACATTTCTGTAGATTTCGCTGGTATCAAGGAACAGATGGGCACCACTATGTTCCTCATTGACAACTGCTCTTGGAGATCCAGAAGACTGACAGCTTTCCGGAGTTTGGGTCTACAAAAAAAAATCTCCAATATATTACTTATTAGCTAATTTAGTCAAATTTATTTTAATAGCCGTATATTCATAAACATGGTCATGCTTGAAAAAATGAATGATAAAAGTAGAACATTGAAAAGAATTTTACAGTGAATAACTCTTCCGAAATGTCGAAGGTTTTGCATTTCTGAAAGATTAACTGAATTACTGTTTACTTTGGCTGACTGAGCAATCATCTCATCTAATACAAAAAATCTATTTTGACGGCCCTGCTTCAATTTTAATATTTGCCATAGCTATTTCATTCACTTTCTCCTGAGAGATGTCAGTTCGGGATATTAAATAGGTTTTATTTAGACTTTTCATCGTGATCTCTGGAGCAGCAGTACGATCAGCTAATACGCGAAAACCTTGAAGTTGAACGTTACCAATCATAAATGTTTGAATGAATGCATTAGGAATACGAAAATGCGAGGTGAATGTCAAGAGGAAACGAAGTAATAAAGATATCATGATTTCTTTTATTTCGACCATTCTTTGCATTTTCAAAAAAAGATAGAAACGTCACCGTTCAAATGCTGAATAGAGTGACACTAGTGTGAATCAGGAATGTTTTTCTATTTGCAGTTTGCTTCCAGAATGTTAGCTTTTCATTCTTTTGCTGAATAACCAAATCCAACATACTTTTGACACATTCCAGCTTGGTACATAAATAATTTTAAATTAATTCCGTCGGAAACTACTCTGAATTTTTAAAATTCCCACATTTTTAAAAAATATGAAATTTTTATATGAAATATCTATACTGAATTTCGTGGGAAGAACATTGTCCCACTTGGAACAAAAGAATTCAGAAACTTCATTGAAAACTATGACACGACACTGAAATACGTCCGTAGCAATATACTCTAATCTTATTTATTCATATAAACGGAAAATCCGTGTAATCAAAATGAAATGTAATCCCAGAAAAAAAAGAAAGGAAAAAAAGAAACGACTTCGAAGAAAGCTGCTAACAATTGCTGTGAAAGAGACGATTCCTATTAAAGACTTTATTGGTTGAGAAAATGGTGGTTTGTCTTTTATTTTTGCAAATGATTATTAGAAACATCCAAGTAAATTAGTCATGAAGTTATTCTTTCCTTTATCGCTCGTAGAGAAGAATAGTGTTCAACTAAATTACCGGATTGTTACTACTGCTTGTTAATTTGTGTCGACTGTTGTTATTGTTGTATTGGTGTTAGAATTCCAAATTTGAACTCGAACTCGAATTCGAACTAGTCAACTTCAGCTTCAAAATCTGGATCCTTTAAATCCTTTCGGGCTTCCTTCTATTTGTCCGATCTCCAACATGTCATCTTATGATTTGTCGACCTTATTTTGCTTATTTGTGAATCGGAGCGTTTTGGCGCCAAACATGTTCATCGGTTTGTTAGTCCCTTTGAAATTATCATCACATATTCTTATGACAAGACGCTACACAAAAACCACTCAGGAATTTTTCGAATTCCTTCTTTTAAATTTATTATGATCAATGCTTGAATGTATGGTCATATGCAATATAAAGATGTAATTTTGCGGTGCTGGACATTGTTAATCCTTGTTGTTTGAAGTTCTTTTATAATAAAATCTGAATATTAAAATAAATTCATTTCGAAATTATGTCCTTGCAATGAAATGTTGAGCAAAAATCATCAGAGATTTTTTCGAATTTCTCCTTTCAATTGAACAAAATACTACAATTGTGTTTCAGTGGGAGGCAATACATTCAGAGAAAAAATGAATGAATCAAATAGAATTGAAAAGATCAAACAATAAGATTCAAGAAGTATACGGTTGCCGCAATATTTAATTATTTTTTGCATTGTATTTTGTCATTTTTGTTTGTTAAACTTAATGTTCCTCCATAATTTGAAAGCCAAATAAAATCTAAAACTCTTTAGACTTGAAAGTGACTTAGCAACCGTGAGAACGATTTTAATTATTGCTTTATTACATTGGTAAAGCAGCAAAGGAAGGTTCATTAATATTTCAGTCCAACTTTTTTAAAATTTTTCTCATAAATATTTAACTCATTAGTTTTTCTACTTTTTTTCTGTTTTAGCAATTAAATATTTGCTCAACTACAACCTTAATGAAATGAATTGGGTTGATAAGAATAGTTTGCGAATAATGCGAATTATTTATACTTGTATTGGAGATGAAATAGAAAAAATTGAAATTTGTTTCATCCTCAAAATTTGTGTATAAGGAAAAGTGAATATTCAAAACATCATAAAATGCAATGAAGTAGAATAAAACATTATATTTAGCCAACAACCGACCTTATAGTAGCACATGCTTCAAAAAATCTTATGCTCAGGACCCTCTTCTTATTTTTAGAGGGAAAATTCTGGTGAGTTTGATCCACTAGAAAGTGGCTTTGTTAGTGCATGACAGTGCGCCTTTATTGGCGTGTGACCTACACTACAATATAGAACAAAGATTATAAAGCATTTGACCTAAGAACAAAGAAATAAATCCATACATTCAACAAAAGTTATAAATCATTTAAAAAACAAAGAAATCCCTTATTCTCCGGCACTCATCGCAATTTCAGCGACACAATCCGTCTCATAAGAAGTCGTCAAAATAAATTATAGAACGTCAAAAAAAAATAATTGCATTAAATTTTAAAGGTCACATTCACAATGAATGTTGGAAATAAAATTTATTTCATTTGCTGATACATAATTAAACTATTATAAACATTTTCAAACGCACATACTGCAGTTAAATTTTTAGAAAATACGAATAATATTCCCGAGACTTAACCAATTGATTGCTAGAAGAAATTAAGATAGTAAATAGAAAAGGTAGATTATAAATTATTAGTCGTACGAATTTTGCCAATATTATCGAGATGTGCAAAATGAATATTTTTAACTTGTTATCGCTCCTCCATCCATTGATGCAACGAATTTTTTTTTTGGTTTTTTTTAAATGTAAAAATAACATCTGTTTCTAAAGTTAGAAAGCTCTTAAATGCCAATCATTTTTAACTCAGAATTATCATTTGGTCTTGGAATCAAATATTAATTCCTCAAGCATAAATATCCTTTTTTCAATTAAAATTTGCTAAAAAAACTTGGCGATACTTTTGTTGCAGGCAGTGGAACTCTTTATCAGTGGAATACTTATTATAATACTGAACATCGATTAGGAAAATTTGTTGAAGAATATCATGGTAGTTCCTTCCTGCTATATCATTGTATTATTCCTAATATTACCTTCAAACTGTCACAATAGTAACATGACAAGTGTGCTTGATATAAGAGACGAGCATCATACGACTACAAAATACCTGGCTTTTATATTTATTACCGTATTTTTGCTTTACGGTATTGTAAGCAACTTAATAATGGCAATTACATTCTGTGTTCAGGAAAGTATTTTCAATCATGCATTCATTCTCATCTCATTACAACTGATTATTTCTAACTTTGTGCTTTTTTTACTAGATACGGCCGTTATTTTACCTGAAATATTGCGAAATAAAAACATTTCTGAAGGTAAGCTATTCCATGAAATTACATAAACATATTTAATTTCAACCGCGCTGTAATTGCTACTATTAAAAAACAATTCTTTTGTTGAAAGAAAGAGAAGTAAAGTTTCGTTACCGTATTGATTTTGCCTTTACATTAATTACATCAAATTTGGAATCATCAGGATCAAAGAAATTCAAAGGAGCAGAAATACGATCATGAAATTTTGCAAAATTATCTTGCGATTCCTTTCAACGAAAATACTTTTCCTTTAGGTTTCAGCGGCAGAAGACTGTTTCCATTAGGATATCCAAAATTTTGCTGAATTTATTAATTATTTAACGATTTAATTAACTAATTTATTTATTTGCATTTCAGTGCATCAAACGACATTGGTTACGCACGTATTCTCATTTCTAAAATCTTTTTCAATTTTTTCTGCTTTGCACTTCACATTTCTGTTAACGTTAAATCGTTTTGTGATTCAAATTCTGCCGAAATACAATTCTTTTTTCGAGTCACTACGATTACATTTTCTGCTCAGTTTCGTATGGTTGTCAGTTTTCGGTATGATCCATTGTATTTTTCGAACAATAAATAAAATAATTGCTATATTTTAAATAACGACTGCTCTGTAAGTCAATATAGCTCATTTAAACAGAGATTTAGAATCATGCCTTACTATTTCTAGTCAATATCCAGCAAGCTGTTTTCGCCAAATAGAAATCAATCAATTTTTGAATTTTTTATGACTGGTACTTAATTTTTGTAATGTTTTGATCTCAAATGTCACTTTAAATTTATTAAAACTTTCAGCTATCACAACCGCGGATTTTTATTATTGCACTGTAAGATACAATGCCTCAAACTTGCGCTGGAAAAGAATTTGTACAAAGCAGTCAATAGAAAGCGGAAAAATTTTTTTGAGGCAACATTTGAGCGTCATTTTAAGCTATGCTGAACATTAACCTGAATATTAAAATATATTAAACTGCAAAGATTCAATGCAAATTTCCCATTGTATTATTCCAACAATCAACAATTCGTGAAGAAATCTCAAAAAACTGCTATAGTAGTAGTGTTTTTACATTTTTTCATTGTTCCATTAAATATCCGTTAGATGATATTTTATAATAGTATTTATGATTCATTATTCAGAATTCGTTATGCGTGGATAACTTTCCTGCCTGTCGCTATGTTCGTTATGTATATTGCGATATTCTGTAGTATCCGGCATAGACGTCATTTTATTTCAGATATCAATCAAACTCAAAGTTGGTTCCGCTAAATTCTTTCTTTTCGTAGCAAGAAAGACAACAAATTAAGATATAAATTATTATTTTTTTATGCTATTTTTCAAATTTACCAAATTGTTTTAAATCTTCATTATTTCCTTTTTATTTTGTTTCTATTAAATAATATATTTAGAAATTTCAGGCATATATGCAGGATCTGCGTCAAATACAGCGAGCACTGGAAGTTATGAGCGAGTTATGTTAATTCAGGCAGCACTAATTTGCGGTGCATTAGAAAGCACAATTCTTATTTCCAATTTTTTACCATCTCTCGTACTAAAAGTTTTTGGCCAAAAAGCTATTTTATCATTAAGTATTTTTATCAATTGCTACGCTATTTCAAGCCGTACCGCACTCCCTACAGTCTATTTTATTTACAACAAACAAGCCCGCAAAATTATAAAAAATTTCTTCTTACGCTTGCATAGCAATTAGTAGGACTAGTATTGCAACATACATTAATGTTCTAATGGCTTGAAACATTAGGTAAGGAAAGATTTTCTGAAAATTAGAATTCGGTTTATCTCAACTGATATGAAATTGAAGTGCAATCTGCTGGAATTTCTAAATTTTCTGATTTATAATCAAAATTTCAGATGATGACATGAATACTCGTCAAACTTATCTTTATATAAGCTTGCAAAATAAGTTTGATCGCTGTAAAGCTATTTAAATTTTGTTTCTTTGAATCTCATAGTGCAGTTAATAAGATTTATGGATTCTGTAATGATCATAAATATCAAACAGATAAATTGGCATAAATTCTGTTTGAATTAGTAAACATGATTTGTACATTTCGGTAAATTATTTGTGGAATATTTGTATGATTGCAAAAGCAACTGCATCAAAATTAAATCATTTTCATCATTTATTTTCCAAAAGATTTCGCAGCTAAAAATGCTGCATTTATTGCTAATATCATTTCGAAAGTATTGCAATAAGATGCCGTACAGAAATCATCAAAGATTTTTTTTAATGCTTCTTTTTAATTAAACAGGATACTCTAATTGTGTTTCAGTGAAAGGCAGGATATTTAGAAATGCAATGGATGGATTAAATAGAATTGGAAAGTTCAAACAATAAGAATCAAACAACATGCACTTGTTGCAAAATTTAATCATTTATTGCATTATGTTTTATTTGATGTAAAGTTTTTGTGTGTTAAACTTGATGTTTCTCGATAATTTGAGAGCCAAATAAAATCTATGATTTGTTAGACTTAAACAGCGACTTAGCAACGATGAGAACGATTTCAATTATGTCTTTCTTATCTAGGTTAAGAGCAAAGGAAGGTTCAGCAATATTTCAATTCAACTTTTTTTAAATGCCTTTCATAAATATTTAATTCATTGGTTTTTCTACTTCTCTTCTAACTGTTTTAGCAATTAAATATTTGCACAACTTACAGCCTTAATGAAATTATGGGTTGATAAGCATAATTTGCAAATAATATGAACTATTCATATTTTGTTTGAAATTAAGTACAAAAAAAATTTGACATTCTTAAAATTTGTGTGCAAAGAAAAGTGAATGTTCAAAACACTGAAAATTTTGGCTTTTTGTTGTCTAGAAGAAATTTATAAAGCGTCTCATAAGAAGTCGTCAAAATAAATTAATAAATCATCAGAAAAATCATTGTATCAAATTTTAAATGTCAGATTTGTAATGAGTGTTGGGAATAAAATTTTTCTTATTTGCTGATGCATAATTGAACTACCATAAACATTTTCAAGCGCTTATACTGCGGTTAAATTTTTAGAAAATACGAATATTATTCTCGAGACTTAAAGTATTCTAAATTGATTAATATTTAACTTTTATTGCTCCCATTCTTCTCGCCACTGTTTTAATCACTTTATTATTCTGATGAAAAATACAATTTCAAGCTAACGAACTGATCATTTATGTCAAGAAACGAATTTCTGCAAAAAATTATGCTGGAAAGTTCGACATCAAATCTATATTTTCCGAAGTTCTAGCTTTTCTTCTAAAAATTTAAAATTTTCAGATTAAAATTAACTTTTAAGAGATAAAAACGTGGAAAAAAACATTCATTCTGAAATTTAAATTTGCAAAATTTAGCAATACTTTTTTGTTGCAGGTGTTGAAACTTCTTGTTCGGTTTATACTCCTTCATACAATATCGAATTTTGAAGGGAAGTTTGCTGAGTAATATATGGCAGTTCGTTCTTGCTAAATCATCATACTACTGGATCAGTGTTTGTTTGCTCGAAATCACAAATCTCCAAAAGTTCTTAAACATGAGCCTTAGCTATATCAGTTCAAAATTTTAGATTTTTGAAGGTTCTTAATTATTGCTTTAAAATTTCGACAGAGCATTGCATTCGAATACGCTTACGTTTTTATATACACACGTTATTGTAGATCAGTCTGGTTAAATAGAAAAAAAAGGAGAGGTGAAAGGACAAATTTATCATAAAGCCGGCTCACTACTTCTAAATAATCAACATAAATTTCTGTGAATGTATTTTCTCGGTGATAGTAATGATGAATAGAATGCACGCTCTCGATTTCATACCGATATAGAAAGACCCTCGTTTCCCACATAGAAAGAACCGTCGCTGTGTTTTCACTATGCGAATATGATAACCTAAATTTGATCTTCTGAAAGGCATTATTTGGATGAACTAGAGCAGATAAACTGCATCCGAACTGTCCTCGAAATTGAATAAATGGTGAAGCAAAATAATGCAAATACGATATAATTCTATGGACTTGCAATTAAAATTATTTTTTTTATCAATATAACTGTGTTAGAGGTATATTCTGTTATCTAGTCAAAGAGTTTATTGTAGAATATGGCCTTTCAGTAGAATTTTTATGTGCTTTTGTTTGTGCTTTCAAATTATCACTTCGAGTGAATTCTTTGCCTCTTTGATCACACTTGACCGGTCCTGTGGCTGTGTGCATCCGCTCATGTCTTTTCAGATGACTGCGCCATTTCAATCCTTTGTCGTATTGATCATGTATGAACAGCTGTTCCTTCCCGTGTTCTTTTTCATGTCTTTTCCAATTGTCTGAATGTTTGAATCCTTTGCCGCATAGCTTACATTTGAGCGGTTAGTCGCCCATGTGTAATTTGGCTATGTCTTCGTAATTGGATTGGATATTCGAATTGTTTATCTCATACGTTGCATTTTATCGCATTCAACCGACATCAATAAAAATCTTTGCTCATTGGGAGTTTGAAAAAAAGTTCTCCTACTTTGCGACGCTAATTCCAAACACATAATGATGTAGAAGTAATGAAAGATGAAAGATGGAACAAGTGATAATAATATTATTCAGCAAACTTCCCTTAAATGTTCGATATTGTATGAAGTAGTATGAACTGACAAGGAATTTCAATGCTGCAATAAGAGTATTGCTAAATTTTGCAAATTAAAATCTCAAAATATTACTACCATCATGAAAATAGTAGCATGGATATCTTGAATGCTCTTAGATTTTTAATTGAAGAACTAAAAGTTCAGAAAACCCAGATTTGATGTCAAACTTCTTAGCACAATTTTTGCAGAAAACTGTTATCTTAACATAAATGAACAGTTCATGGAAATAATGACGAGAGCAATGGAAGTTAAATATAGAATCAATTTATAATATGTCAAGTTTCGGCAATATTCGTAATTCCCAAAAAATAAACTGCAACTGTAAACGTTCGGAAATATTTGTAGCATTTCAAATATGTATTAACAAGTAATGTAAATTTCGGTTCCAACATTCACTACAAATATGATGCTCAAAATTTGATGCAATTATTTTTCTGATATTTATTTATTTATTTTGACGACTTTTTCTGAGTCTCGTTGTAAATTTCTTCTAGACCAACAAAAAGTTAAAGTTTTTAGTGTTTTTTTTATTCATTTTTCTTTGCACAACAAATTTGAAGAATGTCAAATTTTTTTTGTTTCATCTCCAACACAAGTATAAATATTCGTGTTACTTACAAACTATGTTTATCAATCCTTAGTTTCATTAAGGCTGTAAGTTGCGCAAATATTTAATTCTTAAAACAGTCTTAAGAGAAGTAGAAAAACGAATGAGTTAAATATTTATGAAAGACAAAAAAAAAGGTTGAACTGATGATGAAACAAAAAAAAAGGTTGAACTGTATTGCTGAACCTTCCTTTGCACTTTACCTAGGTAAGAAATCTGTATATAAATAAAAATGTAAATGTTTCCTGTTACCTACGCCCGATCTCCGGTAAGTTCTCAACCGATTTTTTTCAAATTTTGACACAACCTTGCACTCCAACCGACTTAAATATGGTTACGTTTTTTCACGTTTCACGTCCGTGACAACCGAAAATAGGTGAAGAGATGGAGTTTATTGGATTCTCCTACCTTTTTTCTGTTATTCTCCTTTTTTCTCCCATCTTTCTCTCTCTCCTTCTTGAGTAAAAGATACGGTTAGCCTCCGCCTATCTTTTTTTCTGCCGTTCTCCTTTTTCCCTCCATCTCTCTCTCTTCTTGTTGGGTAAAAAGATGCGGTTAACAATAATAATAGAAATTAAACTGGGTTCAATGTGATGACCGTCGCGCGCCAATAAGTGCGCATCATTATCACGCGCTAACAAGGGCGCCCTTTCTATCATTTTGTATTTCCACGGGAGCGGTTTAATGCTCCGACTCGGGTTTTTTTTTTTTTTTTTAGTTTTCTCTTTTAGAGGTTTTCTCTTTTATTTTATAAATTTATCATTAGATTTGTTTTACTAATATTGTTGATTTTTTACTGTTGCGTAATAGATATTAATTAATATCAAATAATGATAAATAATAATAAATAATGATAGTAATAAATTATATTGATAAATTATAACTAATAAATAGTAATGAATAATAATACAGAATGCTGAATAATAATAAATAATAATAAACAATAAATACTGAATAATAATAAATAAACTAGGGTCAATGTCGATGACCGTCGCGCGCCAACAAAAACGCATCATCAACATGCACCAAGGGCGCCTTTTTCTACCATTTTAAATAGAGATTTCAATGAGAGCAGTTTAATGTTTCGACTCGGGTTTTTTTCCCTTTAATCGTTTTCTCCTTTTTTATTTTATAAATTTATCATTAGATTTGTTTTATTGATATTATTGATTTTTCACTGCTGTGTAAATAATAATAATTAATAATAATGATAAATAATGAAAAATAATAAATAATAATTAATAATAAATAATAAGGAATTTTTTGACTC
>HG738184.1:0-24973 GCA_000499405.2 Onchocerca volvulus
TTTCGCTGAAAATGGTAATTTATTTTAATATCAAAATGATAATCAAATTGAAATATGACGTAGTCTCCTACTTAATATAGATGTGTGATCATCTCGGCAAATTAATGAAGTCGGAATGATCAAAGAGATAAACATAAGTGATATGTTTGCGGAAGTTTGGAAAAAAATCAAAAATAAATTGCTTTTCCTCATAACTCAAAATAGGCATCTAACAAAAAATTTGAATTCGAATTATTTCTTTATTTTCAGCATATTGTTCAAACTTCAATATTCAATTCAACATAAAAACTCGAATTTAGTTTGAAAGCAAATATTGTAATCTTATTTTATCACTATCATAAAATATCTATCCCTAGTATATCAGCAACATGTTGAATGATGATATGACAGAACTACTTATTGCAATAATAATAATAGCAATATCTCAATTAAGTACTTCATATCAGCTTAATCAGACATTACTGAAGCTATTATCCTGCCTCCTTAGGATTATTTATCGCTTGACAAGATATTGTTGAAATTATTATGAAACTTCATTAAAATAATATAATGAAACTTGAAATGAGGTAGCTACTATATGATTATTTGTGTTTATTATGAGATTACGTCATCCAACGGCAATTAGTATTATTTGATCATTTCTGTCGATATTCTTTCTCGATGTTTGATTAGTATTGGGAAGTAAATGAAATTTCTAAGTAGTTGGAATTATAAATCTGCTTCAAAATACTAGCTATAGAACATCCAGCATGCAATATTCAGAGATTTCAATAATATAACCATTGAAAAAAAGGAAATTTGATACAAATTGAAAATGGAAAATCATTAAGATATAAAATTTTCGTATAAAAACAGATAGTTTCAATTCCTGCAGATGAAGTCATCTATAATGAATCTTTTTTGCAGTAATCATCCAGGAATATCAGTTATAATTTTATGGAATTTTTTTGTCTTTTGGAATGTTTCTTTATGAAATCGTAAATATTCGTTGTATAACATTATAACTAAATATTTCTCGCTTCCATATCGTCTCTCCTTAATAACATTGTAACTTTTATCTCTTTAATTTGTTTCTTTGATAACATATTGGTAACATAGTATATAAACATAAACATATAAATTCATAAGCACAAATTTGTAGAAATTAACAAGCATAAATCCTACCATAAATGAAAAGGAATACTACAACCGCATGCATGACATTCGTAAATTCTTTTAATTATATATTGAGGATAAAAATATAAATCATATAAATAAATTCGTTATGAAGAATGGAAATTCTTTTAATTTATGCTATTGGTGAAAATTATTTAAAACATTTTGAAAAGATTATGAATTAAAGCCTTATAATTATTTTTCTTCATGTACTATATGAAAATATGCGAGAATTCCTCAAAAAATATCATTTCGATATAAACGAATGACAATAATTTCATAGCTTTTTCATCATTAGGACTGTTTCTTTCGAAAAATAACCTAAGACTATGTCAAGTTCATTACTGCAATGGAAAATCAATAGAAGTACGGTGAATGCATAGCTGAAAAGAAAATTTTTTTTTTTCTCTTCTGTTAATTCAATGACGCTTAAAATCGGTATTTTTATCTTGGCCATATGATCTGAATTTTTTTGAAAATCATAATAGGACAATTTATCATAGATAATGAAGGAAAAAGCATGCGAATTCGCTTTTTGAATCTTTACTAGAAAAAAAGCTCATTTACTATCGCAAAACAAAATCTATTTACTACTCATCATCAGTGATATAATATTCAAACGATAGATAAATCACTCATTCCACACAATCAGATTTCTACAGTTATTTTGAAAAGAAGAACGTATGAAGAGAGAAGGAAGATGGGGAATTAGAGGAAAGAAATGTGATTTAATGGACAAGATTTTTATCTTTTATTGTATCGCATTGTCTTTTCACATTGTCTATAAATTTTTGTCAAAAGTATTTGAAATATCACTAAAATTGTCACATGATGAAGCACTGCTGACAGACCCTTGCATTTTTCAATTTTCATATTTTAAAAGTGAATGAAAATTTTTTTTGACGGAAAAAATGATTTCATGTAGAGTAGATTGCAATGCTGAGTTAAGCTAAATGTTTTTGGCAATGAAGCAAATTCGAATTCAGATTGATAAAAATAATGTTGAAAAAAAATTTTGAAGCTATTATGTGCTTCTAAACATTTCAGAATTTTCTTTTTGAAACATATTGTAGCATTAATATAATGCAAAACATAAGATAGAGAGAATATCATTTCTAATATATACATTTCATTTATCGGACCAAAAAATAAAACAATGAAATTAACACAAAGTACCTGTGTACTTTCATGTTTTTTCGTTTTTAAATTTGATTTTATTATGGATTAACATTGCAATATTATTGACGCTAATTAATAGCATTTATTGTCGAATATTTGCGACATTTATGGCATTTATTGGCTGAACCTTTGTAATTGATGATTAACTTTGTTTTCGAAACACTGAAATAATTGCATGACGATATGATTCAAGAGCAACAATGATACTTGAACCAATAGCAATTGAATTGTCGCCGATCTTTTTAATTGTGACAATAATTGAGAAATCTAGAATTCTGTTCTATTGATTCTCGATGCTTTGCGATATTTCAAACTTGGGTAATTAAACCTTCATAACGAAAACTGATGATACAACACGTACGGAACAATAAAATATATCAACCGATCAAAAGTACAATTCACATGGTGATAACATAATCTAACCGATTCCGGAAACACTTCCTTCGAAAATGAGCCTATGGTCAGGACCCTCTTCTTATTTATAGAGGGAACCCGATAAAATTTGATCTGCAATAAGACGCCATTATTAGCGCATGAGAGCTTATCCTTTTTGGCGCGTGAATTCGGCTATAACAAAGAATAAAGATTAGAAAGCCATTTGACCTATAAACAAAGAAATATTTCCACATCCAATAAGATTAACAAATCATCTGAAAATCAAGAATCACTTATGTTCTTGTATTCCTCGCGATTTCAGCGACACTCCCGAGGCGAACAATGTTCTCAACCTTGTTTTCTGCCGGTGATCTCCAAGGGATAGAGATGTCCCACTGCTCTCACAGAATTTTTATTATTTTCAACTTCACAACATTGGATTTGAATTTTTAACTTAATGCTCCTACTTTTTCGTTCATAATATTTATTGCCTCATGGAATCATCTGCTTATCCTAATGTTGTAGAGAATACCAAGACTTGCTCTTTTTCTTCGACTTCTTCGAATTGATCGCTGTATTAGGACTTGAGACTTTGCTGGTGTATCCGCTTCTTGATATCATAGGTCTGAGTTTTGTGTGGATCAAAGACAATCCTGACTTCAGTTCCTGTGCTCCACCTTGGTTTGATGAACTTGAAAAAGTCTTTGACGCCAATGAGTATATCGGGTGACTTCCAATAATCTTCATGCCATTTAAACCTTTCCTTTTTATCATAAAGTATATTTTTGTCGTCGATTTCCATCTCTTGCAGCTTATTTGTGAGATATTATATAAAGTTAACCTCCAAAGTGATAACTTTCTTTGTTCTTCTTTGAATAGCATTTCTTCGATATCTTATTACCAAATGAAGCAATTCTCATTTTCTATTTCTTGAAGATTCAGTCGATTCGCCAAGCTCGTTGAAATGAATGATAACTGCGAGCCTAAATCAAATAGTGCCAGAACTTTCATCTGAATTTTCGGAACTTGTGGATTTATGATGCTAATTTCTTTGCACACAGTAAAATCCGTTTATTTCCTGGTCTCTTTGATCCGCTATTGTGCTACTTGTTATTATTGATTCCATTCTTTCTTCCTTTTAATTTTCTGGCTTGAAATCCTTGTCATGATTAGAACATAACGCTGAATCGTGTCAAACTTTGCAGTGAAAGTGAAAGCATACTTTCCTTGGTCTCTGACAATCTTTTGCTAGATAGCCCCTTTTCTAGCAATTTAGGCAAGCATCGATTTCCTTTAAACGATCCGTTCGTTGTTTCGCTGTGGGATAAATTCGACTTTCGTCATTCCAGTGGTTACTTTTACAAAAAAATACATGGTAATCGACTCTTATCCCTCCTTTGCGGTAATCTGCTCTGACTTGCTCTTCTTTCTTTTGCTGTTGAGAAAACTATTGCGCTCTGATGCCATTCTCCCTTTGAGTATTCTCTTCCATACGATCTTGCACTTTGCATCTTTGTCCTGTCCTTTAGATCCTTTATTAATGGTTTCTCTCCAAAATCTTCATCGATTTTCATTTTTTCCTTTAGATAATTGATACTGTCTTCCATAGTCCATTCTGGATTCCTATACTTTTTCTTTTAAGGCTTTTAGCCATGTTCTGCGGTATTCGTTCTGTTACCATCACGTTCAGTTGCACTGTTTGCACTGTTTCTCTTAATCCTTTCAATTGCGATAATATGTTCAGAAGTTCCCTTATCTTTCGAAATGGATCTTTTTTTTGAACAATGAACACTTTTTAGACTTTTATAAAGTTCATATATTCTCCGGTTTCTGTCTTCATATCGTTCGTATAAATTCCTCATAGCGAGTGAATAGTTTTCTTCATTTACTTGATGTCACTTATTTCTTCTTTTGCTTCTCCTTTCAAACTGCTTAAGAGATGTATAAATTTCTGTATAGGCGTTAAATCCATTCTCTTGTGAATCGATTCTTCAAATTGGCTAATAAATTGACCCCACTCCTGTTGACATCAATTTCTGCTGGATTTAAACTTGGTGCTTTGCTAATGTGGTCAGCTTTTCTATCAAGTCTTCAAGACTTTTCTTTTGTTTCTGACTTAATATTTGTCATTTCACATTCTCCTTTGATTTCTTTGAGTGCCTCATTTATTCGATTCAGTCCCGTTATAATAAGTGAAGCTCTTTTACAATAAATCTTATTTCCTGCGTCGAAGAGAGAGTCTTCTGTAAACAAGTAATTCTCATACAATTTTACATCATTCTCCCATTTACCATCTTTTATTGAACGTAATAATTATTTCCATTCTATCTCCAAATTATTGGCCTTGGAGATTATACCATCGAACACTATTATTTGTTTCTCAATGTTAGAATTCTGCTTTTTTAACCATTTTGTCGTTCTTTCGTAACCTAATTCTGTTAGTGCTTCTTTTCATTCTGATTTTACTGCTTGTTCAACATCCTTTCGCGCAGTATTTGCAAGACATTACAAATTCCTTCTTATGAGAATTGAAGGAGAACTTTCCTTTCTTGTCTTCTTTCTACTCATCTTTCTTTTTTTTCTTCCTGATCAATCACTTTCAAGTTTGTTATGAGTTAATACTTACTCACTTTGTTCCTTTCTTGAGGTATCCTTAGGTCGCTGGTTCAAATCCGGCTGGCTGGGCCAAAATTGTCGCTGATCTTCTTAAAGGTGACAATGTTTAAGGATTCTTGAATTGTCGCGATTTTCTTAATTGTAACAATAATTGAGAGATCTAGAATTCTGTTCTATTGATTCTCGATGCCTTGCGATATCTCAAACTTGGGTACTTAAACCTTTATAACGAAGATTGATGATGCAACATGAAACAATTAAAATATATCAACCGATCAAAAATACAATTCTAAGAATAACATAATTCAACCGATTCCGGAAGCACATCCTTCGAAAATGAGCCTATGATCAGGATCCAATATGTTACAGAAAACGATGGGTATTCTACATACAGAAAAAAATCAGTGGAAGATGGCGGTAAATTGGCAACCATACAAAAACGGAAAGATGACATTGAAATAGATAACTAATGCGTTGTAATATATTCGCTTTTGCTATTAAAAACATATAAAGCTGAAATAATCTATCATGGCAGCATGTAAAGATGTTAAATTAATTATAGATATGAATGTCTGCAAAACAATTAATCAGCTGAGATATTCTCACATCAATTGATGGAAATTGGGAACAGAAAGATTTTTTGGCAATTCGAAAATTTAAATTCGGTAATTTTCAAAAGACATCAAATTTGGGGAAAATAATCTGAAATTGAAAATAATGAAATAAGTGTGCGAAGTTAATCAATCAGGACAGGAAGTCTTGACTCTCCCTCTTGTGGTAACATAAAGTTTTGGGAGTGAAGCTAATCGAAGTTGAGACTAATGATATTTTGTGCCAAAATTTTGACTTTAAAATAAAAGTGAAATGTTTCAGGACTTCAAAAATAAATTCAACGAAATATTTGAGAAATACAATATGTAAAAATATATTATCAATAAAAACCAATTTATCTCACAGTTACAGATAGAACATGAAATGTCAAATCTGTTTTCAATAAGATTACACTTATCATAATTTTTGAACTAAGCCATATGTAATTGAAATTCGAGAACTTACCGTATACAGCATAGATATTAATTAAAGAATGCTGTAATTAAGCTGGTGAGTTGAGACAGCAAGAAGAATCATTTCCAATCAACAAACTCACAAAAATGCTTGTTTAACACATCAAAATGCATTTTTGTCATTATAAAAGGCATATTTATTGATGAAATGTTTGTTTATCACATAAAAATGCATGTTTATTGCAAAAGTAATGGATTTATTTATTTATCATGTCTATCAATCAAAATGGAGTTATGATGAAGTGCATGTTAATTACAGTGAAAGTCATAATAAAATTCATACTTGTCATGAAAAAATTCATTTTTAGCAAGTAAAATGTATTTCATTCTAAAATTTTTGCTGGAATGTCTTTCTCACCTCAGTTCTAAGCTTTGAACTGATAATGATGAGCAATAATTTTTTATTTTCTTAATAAATGGAAAAGTTACTTGTTACCAAATGAATAAAAATAAAAAAGTGACAAGGAGAAGAGAGAAAAGAAAAGAAAAATCGTCAAAGAAAACGTTTAATTTTAAGAAATAATTTGAATCCGTTTAATATCATACAATGTTTTTGCTTAACTCATTTCATTTCAGACTAACCTCATTAATTCAAATTAATTTGATTCAATTTACTATAACTTGATTTTACTGTAGTTACATAACCTTGTTCTGAGTTCCATTTCAATTTTTATACTTTGTTTTACTTCTTTTTCGCTCCTTCTTATTTTTAATTAGCAAAAAACTTTGTTTTATTATTTAAATTCATTTTAAAATTTAACTTCGTAATTCCTTTATCTTGTTTTGCTATTTCGATATGTTATTTCTTCATTGAAATTCATTACATTCAAATTTTCATTATTCTTTTAAAATTATTTTCATCATAATTCTTCGGATAAGGCTATTATGTTAAATCGATCAAATATATTTGTAAGTACGTAAATAAAGGCGGTGACATGGCAGTTTTCGGCGTGCAACCAGAAAGAAGTGATAGGAATGCAGTATTCCATATCGATGAAATCGCACAGTATCAGGTGGAAGATACATAAGTAGCAATGGAACTGTATGGCGAATTCTTCCATTTTCCCATACATGAATGAAATCAATGTGCAACAAATAGCTCTGAATCAACAGCTAAACGTTTACTGCTTTCTTCACATTATGTTAAGATGACGCATTTCCGAAAATACTATTATATTTGGAAGCGCCTACGTATTACACATGGAATGCGAGTAGAAAATCATTTGAAAGGTACAAACAAGGCGAACCATTAGACGGACAACCTGGCAGATTCAAACAAACTACGATAGGTAGATTGTACAGATTGTAAAGCGTGCGCTTTAATCAAGACGAATGCTTCATCCTTAGCACTTCGCTAGTATATGTGCCCATTTCACATTCTTCTAATAATTGAAAAATGTCAGCGATGTAACAAATAACACTTTTCGGCGTACATATCAAGCGTTGAATTTATTGAAAAAAAAAAAACCGATGCATGCATCAATGACACATGCAACACGTCACATTCAAATCAAATTTGTACACTTTTTGCAATTATTTTGGTTGCCTGCTCTCCTTCATCTTTAATGGAGTTATGAAAGGAATATAAATCGCATATGGTAAGATATTCTGCATCGAATGCGCAAAGAAAATTCAAATATGATTATGGATTTCACAGCAGAAATCTATAACGAAGCGTTGATAATGATTGAAGACTTGTGCTTACAAATCGCGAATGAAGTTCTGAATCAATTGGGAATGCCATCACCGCATCGATCTGCTACTGATTCGTTCGATTTAGAATTACATCGCGAGCAAAATTACTACACGGCTGATCTTTTGTCGTATGTGCAATCAAATATTTCAAAGCTTACGTTTGAGCAAAAGCCATCTATGATCAAATAACGCAAACTGTCAATAAGGGAGCTGGAGAAATCTTCTTTTTAGATGCGCTAGGAGAAACTGGTAAAACATTCCTAATTATATTGACAACGACAATGCGTGTATTCGAATTCAATTTTGTGTCAAAATTTCAAAGCAATAGGATGGACTTTTCGATATCAAATATTTTGAAATTAATATAGATAAGGCGAGTGTTTAAGAACTTTCGGAAGTTTGAAATTTTGAATAAACGAACACTGAATTTTCATCTATATAGACTAGATGGAGTTGGACACACGAAGCGTCGTCAGTTCTCATAGACTAGCTGGATCAGCCACGCTATGCATGATCGGGTCCAGCTTTATATATATATGTGTTGCTAATTTAATTATGTTAATTTTCAAAACATTTTTTCTGTGGGACTATGCAATGCGATTTTTCATAAAAGTATTTGGCTGGAACAAACTAAATTCGTTAGAAATTTTCGAGATTCATCAAATTTTCGAATCTATAATTGGGACCGAAATTTCAGATTTCTTCCAAAAGAGACTCCAACAAATTCTGCAAAGTAGTAAAACTCTTTTTGGGAACTAGTCTAATAAAAAGTATAGGATTTTACAATGTAAGGGGAAAATTATATTTCAAAACTAAAGACATAAAAAACCTTTGTCTGCACATATTGGTCTTTTGGTAATATTAATTTCTCCATAACCAAAATTACCATTACTATTATCATAGGAATATAGTGCTTCAGACATCGATCTTAAATAAATTAAATCAGTGTTATCAGATAGCTTATTATAATTAGAAACGAAAATTCGCTAAAAATGATCAATTCATGCAGCTAAAAATTGCAGTATGGGAGAGGAATGAACCAGAAATGTTGCACAATGTTGAATTATGATTCCTATTCGAAACTGACACTTCAAAACCAAATAATTGGAGCTGATTTCACATTACATTTCCATTCTAACTCATTTTATTGATATTCCTTTTCCTTTCGTTTCTTTTTTTAGTTCCTAATTGACTTTTTTTCTTTTTTTCATACGGCCTAACAATTTTTTTAAAAATGGAAGTGAAAAATTTTCTGATAAATTTGTACGCAAAGATGCTCAATATATTCTTCGCCACCGTCACAACTAATTATTTTCTCAATTTTAAGTTAAATAATTATTTAATTTAAGAAGAATCAATCACTGAATTTCGAGAGGAAACAGGAGATCGTTCGCTGATGAGTTTAAATAATGTTTGTACATGAAGGACGCTTAATCAACCATATAATTGGCGTGGGTAATAAAGAACGAAATTCAATATAAGTTATATAAAAACTAAATTTGAACATTGAAAAATGATAATGTGAGATAATATTATAAATTGAGTAGAAATTTTGAAAACATTACAGCTGAATAAGCAAATAAAGCTCAGAAATTTAAGTTGAAAAAAATCGAATTTTCGAAAGCTACTTTTCGAAAAATTTTACCCATCAATACTTGCAGTTATTGATAATTTTCGTTTTCAATTAATTATTTATTCCAGAAAACGTATTTCCGACATGCTGAACAATTGTAGTGTGATTTGTCATGAGAACAATTGATTGAAACAAACTGAATCGAAGAAAGTGGATTTAGAAATTTTGAAATTTGTCAGGTTTTTTGAATTTCTAATTGAAATCGAAATTTTAGATATCTTTCAAAGAGATTTCAACGTCATAGAACAATTCTGTAGAACTTCTGTGATTTCATAGAACTTTATTAGGAATTCATCGAATAATAATTGTAGGATTTTATAATAAAAGATGAAAATTATATGTGCATGAAAAACTTTCCTCTGCGCGCATTGGATTCGTGGAAGTATTAATTTTTCCGTGAGGAAAAAAAGTGCACGTTGTGTAGAAGTTTGAATCAAATCAAGAAATAATTATTTGTTTTTCAAAAATACTTGTTTTTTATGTGAGCTTAAATTGTTCATTTTTCATTTTCAGTATAATAATGTTCAAACTTCAATGTGCAATTCAAATAAAAACTGAAATTTAATTTGAAGATAAGTATTTTAACCGTACTTTGATTGATATTGAAAGATCTGCTTATTTTGATGCTCTTATTAGTAAATGATGTTAGCTCATTACAGAGCAATAATTGTAATAATAATCGTGACAATATCTCAATAAAGTAATTCATGGTCATTTATTCAGACATTACTGAAGTTATTATCTCGCGCGAATGAGATTATTTATCACCTGATAAGACATCAATGAAGTTATTACCAAGTTCAATAAGGTAATTAGTATGAAATGTTCAGTTTTTTATTAGATCACTCAAAATTTAAGAAAATGTATGATAAATTGTTTAAATAATAGTTTGCTAGTAAAGATGGAACTGAAAAACGGGTCCCTACACAATAGAAATCAGATAAAATAGAAAACCATAAAATATATGCAAATAATGTCTGTGGAGTTGCATATAGGAAATTCAAAGCATTTTATTTTAAGGCATTTGCCGAGATTAAGACATACGTTAAGTTACACTAAAATACAAGAAAAATGGTATTAAAGAAAAGAAACAAATTGGTTGAATTCGTTCAACTCGTCATTTGCGCCAGTGAAAATATGCCACTTTTTCTGTTTCTTAGAGATCTGAAATATTTCTGAAACATTTTGAAACATACTTTGTGAGACTATCATCAACTATAACATGGAATTATTACTTATAAGTTTTCATTTTATTCTGATTTCGAGTTATACCAGCGATATGAATTGTTGATCTGTACATATAATGCTGAATGTATAAAAACAAAAAAAATAAGATAGTTGTGATAAGAACTAAATATTAAAAAAAATAAAGATAAAAATATTGCAAATGTATTTAAAAAAATATATATGTCATCATACTTTTTTTTTTCTACTTATATTGCAGTCGGGAAACTTCAGCAATCTGACAGCTAATTCGTTATTGCTTTGATTGCGTAGTTTCTTAATATACGAAATCTTCCGAAAAGAATTAGAAAAAATTTACGTGCAATCTTTCTCTTTTCACGATTTATGATATTACAGTAGTATTGATAATAAAAAGCATTACTTTCATATACATTCCATTCAGAGTATCTTATTTCTATTCCAATTTCATGAGAGCAAATAAATGCTGTTATATTTGTAGCATATACAGGTGAAAACACCACAATATTCTAATCTTTCGCAAGAGAAATTTACGTAAAGTCATTTATATGATAATTTACAGCTGTCAAGAATATGTATATGGATGTAAATTAATCGCTATTTATCTTTGTTCATATTGTTAATTCATACACTTCCTTTGGTACATCTGAGCTTACTTTTTGTTTCGTTCATAATAACTAATGTTTGATTGCATGGAGATTTCTTTTTTTTTCTCTCAGTTCTTTATACTTCTATTGACTTTGTGTTTTCTTCCTAGCATTTATGAGCACCCATATTAAAAAGAAAAAAAAAAATTGAAATTTAGTTTGAAATTCATTTCGCAATTCTGTCAAACTTTCTTTTTTTCATTAATTGAGAAAATTATGAGATATTATCAGACGACATCATTATCAATATTTTGAATTGCCCTACTTTTTTTGGTCTTGTACTTTCTGGCGTGCCAACCTTTTTGCTTGAGAAAATTTGCTTTCTTTTTTTTTTTTCGAAGTGTGATTTCATTTTGTTCACGATATCACATGCTACTTTTTTCATGAAGGAAAACTTTTCGAAAAGAGATTTACAAAAGCGTAATTAAAAAGAAAAGTGTAGGAAAAAAGAATACGAAAGAGTAATTTTATTGGACTAGAGACTAATGAAAAATTAACAAACAGTTTTTTGCAGTTTCAACAAAAATCACTAGAAGTCATGAATCAATTTATATTACCATAAATTCAATCAAAGTTTGAAAAGTACAGAATCGGAAATTACAAGAAACGACATTTGTTCATTCGTTTAATGCATTCAGACAAAAAAACGATAAAAATCATGGAAACAGAAGCAGAAAATATCGATCGAAACTGAAAACAAATCGCTACTTTATTTATGAAATATATAAACGACCCGATGTATCTATCATTTATTAACAATTGTTATTTACGGATCTGGCCTTTAAGCAGCAGTTCATGTTCTTACTTATTCGTCATCCCTGGGCACATGAAGTGAAGAAGTAAATTCAGCATGATGATATGAATGTTAAATTTAAAGTCAATTGAAAATAATATTTTGCGATAATATTGTCATGTATCAATTACTTATATTTTCAAGAAAATTAAATTTCACCGTACTGAACAATCAGTTTCCTTATTTATTCATTTATCAAAAGTAAGAAACAACTTTTCGAAATTGATAAAGTTAAATGAAACTAACTAAATTTAAAATAGATTATTTTTCACATTGAGCACATCATAATGACAAACTATCAGTATTCTGAAGATTTCTATGTCTTAGTACCCTTAAATGCCGAGCATCAGCACCAGATGCTTAGCATTTAAAGGAAACTTATCTGTCGATTTAAAATTTCTCTTTTTATCCGTCTACACCGATAGCAACATTCATTTCAACAGTTTAAATTCAATAAAAGATGGATTAAGAAAAAAAACTTATATACTTTATTATTGTAGTAATTCATTTAACATCAAACTGCCATCTGCATGTATCATAATAAAAAATATTTCAAAAGTCATTATACAAATGATTAGAGACGAACAGCCCATATCATATTTAGTTTTATTAATTTTGAAAGGCTGTATTTATGATTTTAAGAAATAAGTAGACAGGAAAATTATTTTTTCAATATGTAGAGGGTTAATTTTTTAAATGCGCAATTAATTGAAAAGCAAATGATCAATAATTACAAGCACTGATGAGTGAAATTTTTCGAAAAATAGTTCCTCATGAGTCGATTCTTGTCAACTTAAGAATTTCAGAGTCCTTATTTATTTAATCAGCTGAAATGTTCTCAAGAATCCTTTCAATTTTCAGTATTATCCCACAGTATTATTTTTCAATATTCAAAGTTAGTATTCATTTAATACATATTGAATTCGCTCTTACACATGCCAGTTATATGATTGATCAAGTGTCCTTCATGTACAAAGGAAATTCAAGCAGATCAGCGAAAGATCTCCTGTTTCCTCTCGAAATTCAATGATAAGTTCATTTTAAATCAAATAATTAATTAATTTGAAGTGAAAAATGATTATTTGCACCGCTGAAGAACATATTGAGCATCTTTGCATGCAAATTGATCAGAAAATCTTTCACTTTCGCTTTTTTGAAAAATGTTTAAAAAAATAAATCAGTAATTGGAAAAAAAACGAAATAAATGAAATTTCAATAAAATGAGTTTGAATGGAAATTTAATATGCAATCAGTTCCAATTATTTGGTTCTGATTAATGAAGAGTCAATTTCCATCAGGAATCATTCTTGACATGATTCAACATTACGCGACATAGTTTATTTCTCTTCCATTAAGTTTTATTATTGTTTTTTTAAGTTTTATTATTACTTTCGCATTTCAAATTCCCATTAGATTCATATATGCAAGAATTAATCATTTTTCTAATTGTATAAGATCATCTGATAACACTAATTTAATTTATCTTAGATCGATGTCTGACGCAATATATTTCTATGATAATAGAACTGATGATCTTGATTATGGAGAAATTAATATTACCGATAGACCAATATGTGCAGACAGAGGTTTTTTATGCCGTAAGTTTTGAAATATAATTTTTCCTTTACATTGCAAAATCCTATACTTTTTATCCGACTAATTTCCAAATAAATGTTTTACTATATTGCGAAAACTATTGGAGTCTCCGCTGACAGATATATAAAGTTTCAGTTCGAGTATATATTAAAAAAAAAGGCAAATATCGAAATTTCTTAAGGATTTATTTTGTTCAGCCAATTACCATTATGGAAAATCTTGCCTCGTAACTCTACAAAATCAGGCTTTGAAAATTAGTAATTAAATTAGTCATATCTTATCAATTAAAATGGCCTTAAATTTTTCCGGTGTGATGTTCAAATAATATGTGGCGAGAAGACAATTTCAATTATTTTTTATTTGAAGAGTCATATATTTATGTCTATTTAGCAACTTTATACAATCCCGTGCTGCTCTTTTCATATCTTACAACAGTTGCTGCTTTCATAATTATACCATTTTCGGTATATTTGTCATTTGCGAAAGTGAAGGATGGCCTATTCAAGTATTTTACGCTTAATTTAATGTCAGTCTGTCTGCTCAATGATAACTACAGTTGGTCTTGTAATAGATGGAATAAATACTGTAGATCTCATCGCTAACGTAGACGAAAATATGAAAAACTTGTTAGTTGTATCTTCACTTTAAAAAAAAGAAAAAAAACATGTAATTCTCTCTAAATCACTCTTATGATTTCTCGTTACCCTCTATAGAACAACATGTAGCAGAAATTTACAAAATTTCCAAGTATCATTTTAGAAATTTTATGAAATCTAAGCTGAATAGAAATTTTATGAAATCTAAGCTGAACAGTGAGATAATTTGGCAATAACCGATATTCAAAACTTTGATAAACAAACGTATCACAATTTAAAGATACCAAATTCGGAGCTGGGCAAGGCGATGCCTTATTTTCGGAAATATTTGGTCTCATGTTTTAGCGTTGTATGTGGCTATTGTTTGTTACTTAGCTTGCGCGAATCCGATTTTCTATGCGAAACATTTCGTGAACAAGTGAGTTTTTGTCCTTGAAATGCTATAATTACTGAGTTTATAAAGACTTAAAGAAAATTCCTTTTAAAGACACGATAAAATTTAGGCATTCTCGGACAAAGAGACAATCTTAATGGCAATGTGTCAGTGCGCGCCATGCTTAATCAAAGATCTTTGTAGGAATCAGAAACTTCATTATATCGTCCTTCATATATCGTTATTTTTATGGAATGCTTGTATAGATTTTATTAGAGTACAATTCGCAATTACTATGCCATATCATCTAACGCATCTCGTATTATTCACTGCCTTATTCGTTGTTGCTATAATGGTTAAATTTTACAAATTTTTATCCACCGATTTTAATACTGCATCGTTACTTATTTAGGCATGTATTCTCGAGAACAATCTAGCAGTAAATTAATCTTAAAATACAGGAAGGTACAGTGATTCACGGTAATATCGCCAAATTTTCATCTCCCAACATTAGCAGGTTCGAATTAAGGATTAGCCTGAACGATGTTTGAATCTTCAAGGAACTTGATTATTCCTGCAGGCATCTTTTAAAATTTACAAATACAAACCGCTTGGTGTCAATGCTGTTCGTGTTGGAAAATTACGACGGGAACGATTATTTTCATTTGTTAGTTATTGTTGCGCCACTGAAATCGTTGTTCTGCCCCGTTTCTGTAAGTTTTGTGATCGGTTAACCAAATATTGCACGAAAAATCTATTTTAAGATTAAAAAAACCAGTGTAACCAAATATCTACATAAAATCGTTGTAGTTGAGTCAATTATATCAGTCATTTGCAATTATTCTGGATGCGAATATCAAGTACGACAATCTGCTTTCTACAGTATTATTCACCAAATGACTTTTATTTTTCATGAGGTTAAATCTTTGCATCTATTTCATTATGAATTCATTTCATTCATTCTATTTATTTTGAGAACTTTTTTATTCTATAAATTTTCCATTTGTTATTTCAGGTGAATTCAATTATTATTGGACTAATTACTCTTATTGCTCTTAAACCATATCGATCTGCTACCCTTTCAATATTCCGAAAACAAAAGCCATCATTACAAACATCTAGTCAGAAATAAATACTAAATTGTCAGCAGTATCAATTAATATTACTCTGCGATTTGATCAATAATATTACAATATAAAAGTAATAAATTGCTGAATCACTTTTTTGTCTGATTTCTTACTTGAATTTCCGAGTGGATAAATGAAATATGCTGTAACTGATATTCTTTCCTGTATTGCTATGAGATGATGAAAAAAAGACAGATCATATATTTTTTGGGAGCAAAATAGAAGGAAATAATGGCTGATAAAATAATTTCCAAAAACGCTGTTTTTTTTTTTTTTTTTTCAAATAAGTAGATTTTCAAGATATTAAAGAATGGTTAGCTTTATGAATTTCGAACAGTGAAAATAAAAAACAATCCTGGCAAGGAAAAAGACAAATAGTTTTATTTAATTTTCATTCGAAGCATCTTACCGGATAAATTTCTTAAAATTCAAATAATTCATGACATTTTATATACTTTTATATTTTCATAGCTAATACATTTTCTTTGTTTCAGTATTCTCTATTATATATACTTTCGTAATATTATATCGATCAAAGTTTGTATATCACTTAATGTTGTGGAAAGTTTTTTCGTTTTTTTTTTTCTGTTGTTTGCCACAGACAATAACGGCGGCATTTATGAAAAAATGGCTGGAGTAGTTAAAAGATCTTTGAGAAGAGCTATAGGTACAAAGCTTCTTAACAATGCAGAATTAATAACGTTAGCTGCGGAACCTGAAGCGATTACCAATGAAAGACCTTCGGTAGAAATGAAGAGATAGTCTGGTGTTAAAACCTGGTGAATTTTTGCATTGAAGTTCAGCTCGCGGGCTCGAGGAGAATAATAGAAGAAAATGAATATAGAAAAAAGAATGCAACAGCCAACATTGAAAATCTGCAAACAAGGGAATTGGCATATCAGTATCTGAAAACATACAGGAGATTTGATCACTTATGGAAAGTGGCGAGACGAATATTTAGAAGAACTAAGAAAACGAGCTCATCGTAAACATCGAGGACCTGGAAGCCGAATTCGGCGAAAACTAGAGATAGAAAACTGATGTTTTTGAAAGCAGATTGCCCTAGAAATATTTGACAAATGAGATGAGTCCATAGACTCATAAGGAGTAAGGATGATATATGGCGAGAAGCGGTAGTAAGAATAGGTATTCAAGAGAGCTAATGAGAGCAATAGGGATCTCTATCCTTTGGAGATCTCTGACGGAAAACAAAGTCGGAAGGATCTCTCGCCTCAGGAGTATCGCTAAAATGAGCGAAGAAGATCAGAGTGATTGTTTTGAATGATTTACGAAATTTATTTCTTTGTTCCAAATCAAATGACTTTGTTTTATAGGATTTTGTTAAGTAGCTTTGGCTTGTTTTATGGCTTTGTCGAATGCTTTAATCTTTAATTTATGCTGTTGTAAATCATACCATAAAAGCATTCTCTCATGCGCTAACAAAGAAAAGCTTTCTCATGCAACGGAGATGCTTCTTTGTGGATCATTTAAAGGAAGGCTATCGAAGAGTACGCTTGAATGCTCCGTCTGGTATATTAGAAGTTTCCTTTTATTCATTATAAAAGGAAACTTCTAATATTTTTTTTTTTCATATTGATAAATCATCATTTAAATTGTTTTATTAATATAATTGATTTTTAATTGTTGCATACGTTTTCGTGTTATCTAATTTTTGTAATAAAGGTTTAATTACCCAAGTTTGAGTTTGAGATACCTCGAAGTTTCGATACTAATACGATAAGAAATAAACCCTTGACCGTTGTTACAGTTAAGAAGATCGGCGAAAACTGGTAATGTTAATTATATCAACTGTGAAAGAAGCAATAGCTGACGTGATGCACGTGAACATTACATTCAGTTTGAAATACTTGAAAAAGCCATCTTTCACTTTCACAAATATTAAATATAATATGAAAGGAATAACGACGAAATTGCCAATCGTTGCAATGTATGATATAAGACGCTTTATAGTGTTAAGAAATCGGCGACAATTTTGGTCCAACCAGCTAAATTCGAAATAAGCGACTACAGTTGTGCTAGAAAACGTACCACCATAATTCCATTAGAAAACCCTTTCATTTTCATTTATTGGTTTATGGTATCAGAATATCAAATTCATTTTATGAAAGAAAAGCCGGCAATAATTTAATTATACCGATTCTTAGATTTAAATGTAAATCTGTTATAGTAGATAATAAATTTCTCTAGAGCTACTTCGTTATTAAATCGAGCTCACACATTTTCGAGCAAAATTATAAATTTTTGAATTCTTAATTATTCTGTTCAAGAATTCACCATATATGGTTGAGTAATAAAGTTGAATCGCAGTTATTAACTTACATCGATATTGATCCAGACTTGCAGAAATAGGAATGTTCGAACTACCAATGCCGTGAAGTCGCGAATACCGACATCGCGAGACTGCAACCAAATTTCAAAAAAATGAATAATCGAATAAATTCCTCATTGTAAATGAATGCTACCAATATTTGAATCATTTAGCTGATTTTACATTCCTTAGATTTATTTCCAGTTTTTATTTATGCTCATATCTTCGTATTCCTGCCATACAGGAAATGCTTTTGCCATCAATCGTTTACAATACTTATCTAAATTCCCATCTTTGTCCAAATTCACATCCTAATCTTTCTCATTAGGTCTTGTTACGATACTTGTGTTGTAATTGGGCCTTAATAGTTTCCTGTGTTTAATGCATAAACCATTCCCATTTCTAATATATATAACTCTCGTTGTATTAAGAAGATATATCTAGTACTAATAAACTAGGTTTTGGACACATTTTGAGTAATCAAAGATTTTATAGTCGTGTATGAACCCAATCGAATTCAATGCAATCCAAGTCAGCTGGACTCAACACAACTCAATTCAACAATCCAACCTAATCGATTTCAACCCGACGCAACTCAATGCAATTAAACTCAATTTAGTTGAGGGATCTTTGGAAGCGGATCGACCAATCTGATAGTCAACCAGTCTAGAAATACTGGTGGTATTTGGCTATTGATTGACATCATTTTCCACGATTGAGAAAAATTCACGACAAGAATATTGGCGTCCGAGAGATGAGGTAACGATGTCAAGTAGCATTATCACCAGTATTCAACCATGAAAAACCAAGTTAGTCTTTCTTCTTAAAAAGATAAACTCCCTAAAATTCGAATCTCCGGACCCAAACTCTTCATTAGAGCAATGCAATGAGGAAACAAGTACTCGCAGACAAATTCGACAGAATCCAATCATGTGTCAAGGAGTTTGAAGATGCCCACGATATATGGCTTAAGTATATTCAAACCATCACTGCAAAAAAAAAAGAGATGAAGAAAAAGCTTATGAACATGTCGCAGAGGATGAACACGGATTATTCCGAATAATGCATGAAGAGAAAGAAGTGCTGATAACGTTAACAAGGCATAAGGATGATGCCGAGCAAAAGTTGTACAGTTATTTAAGAGAAAGAGTAAGGAACAGCAAAGATTAATCCCTCCTTCAAACCTTATTGTCAATCTTCCTCAATTATCCCTACCTATCTTCAATGGTGACCCAGAAAATCAGGCAGTTCTGGAGCAATTTCAACGCAGCAGCCCATTCACAAACAATTCCCGAAATCCAAAAACTGAATTATTTGTTTTCATGTCTTAGAGATAATGCTTTACAAGTTGTATCAGGCTATGAAATAGCACCTGAAAATTACGAAATAATTAGACGACTGCTTAGAGATAAATATGGAGACCCCTCGAAAATAACGACGATAACATACAATGAACTCCAAGTCATCAAAATGAATGAAAAGGAATGGATGGCCCGATCGAAAATATAGAACGAGTGCTACGCCAATAAGAAGCCATAGGAGAGAACTTGGAACATTCAAGTATCGAAACTACGATAAAAAGTAAGTTACCATTATGGGTTCTGAATAAGATATATACTGAAAAGAAAGTCTTGATCAATTTCAAAACTTAGAGACTTCCTGTCGAATATAGTTCATGGAACACAGCAGGTCAAGAATTGTTAGCATCCTTCCACATTTACGGACACTAAATTTACAATAAACAAATTAGTACAAAAATCGAGATATAATCCTGGAGGAATATCAGCATTGTCGAGGTACGCAGCAATCCAAAATTCTCATCATCCGTAGCTCGAAGCAATCAACATTTATCACAACTCACTATAAATAAAAAAGGACGTGTATATTCTGCACTTGAGATCATTGGGATAGCGAATATGACATATATCCAACTGCTATTGGCAAAAGAAATGGTCTCAATTGCTAAAGAAATGCCCGATTTGTTTTAAAGACAGTCGCAACAGCGAAAGATGCAACATCAAAAAACAATGTTTTTATTGCAAAGTCCCCCACAATAGTGCTTTATGCGATAACAGAAATACAACTTCATCAAACAGTTGATTCATTCCGAAGTGCATGAAAATCCTAGAAATCCTCATGAAAAGGATTGTTCAGCTTCCCTTCATAAATCAATTTACACCACTCGAACAAATACAACAAAGGAGACTTTACTCTTATGCAAGGAAGTAAAAGTTTTCAATCCAACTCAACCTCAACGATAAAAGAAGGCCTTATTTCTATTCGACATAGGTTCGCAACTCTCCTTCATTTCTCAGAAGTTATCGCATCAATTAAAGTTAACAGAATCAGACAAACAAATCATGAAAATAACTCCATTAGGCATGAGGAACCCAACGTTGTGTACCACGGCTTCTACGCAATTGAACGTGCAAACAGTGGAAAAAGACGTTATAAAAGTATGTGTTGGTGTAATCTAACACCTAACCAATGAATTACATGTCGTGGAGACACCAAAAGAACTTCAATTCTAAGAATTAACAAATCATTGGGAGAAACCCGACATACTCATTGGAGCCGACTAAGTCATTAAGTTTATGAAATTGCAAGACGTACAGGAATTGAGTTCAGGTTACATGTTGGTGCGATCAATTGTTGGTCTCATGATTGCCGGAAGTGGAGATGTAACTAAACTTTGTCAAAATAATATTTCTTCACAAAATTTGGTATGTACCGCCAAGGCTAATATTAATACAGAACTAGAAAACTTTTGGAGATTAGAACCAATAGAAATTTAAGAATCGCCAAATAATGATGATGAAGAAACTCTAAAATGTTTTCAAAGGACACTGAAGAAAAAGGACGGTCGTTATCATGTCCTCTCGCCATGGAGGAATTCTAAACAAAATTTAAACAATTATCATAGTTTATGCCTGGATCGTTTAAAGAATTTAATCGGAAAATTGCAACTCAAATCGCTTCTCCAGGTATATCATAACACAATCATGGAACAATTACAAACAGGTATGATTGAAGAAGTTCCTCATAACGACAAAGTAGGTGTCATACATTATCTTCCGCATCACGAAGTGTGGAACCCTAATAAAAATACTACATATGATGCCTCAGTATATCAAAAGGGTTATAAAAGTCTCAACGAATTTCTCCAAAGAGGGCCAGTACTATTACCGATCTAGTCGGCATATTATTACGATTTCGAATGATGAGATTAGTCATAATTGCTGAAATAGAAAAAGCTTTCTTACAAATAGGATTACATCTTGAGAAAAGAAATTGTAAAAGATTTCTATGGGTCAAGAATCTAAATAAGGAAGTATCAGAGGAGAACATCAAATCCTACCGATTTAAACGAGTACCGTTTGGAGTGATATCTTCACCCTTTCTATTAGCAGCTACCCTTAAACACCATTTGGATAATACAGCAACTGATTTGGCCTTAGAAATAAAGAAGAACTTATATGTTGATAACATCATTTTGACTGCAGAGAAACGAAGGAAGCAATATATAAATATCACAGAATCAAAAAATTTTTAAAGAAGCGTCAATGAAAGTCAAAGAATTTTTATTCAATGATTTTTATTCAACAAACGAATAACTGATAACGATTTAAACAAAATGAAAAAAGAAACCTTCTTCGGACTTAACTGGAATCACGACATGGATACTGCGGTTAATACTGAAACCTTGATCAAATATAAAAATTGACGAAAAGAACGATTCTACAACTCATCGTCTCATCATATGATCCACTGGGGCACTTAATTCCGATCATGGTAAAGTTTAAATTATTTGTCCAGCATTTATGGATACACCAACTCGGGTTTTTCCCCTTTATGTCGTTTTCTTCTTTTTCATTTAATAAATTGATCATTAGATTTGTTTTATTGATATTATTGATTTTTTGCTCTTGCGCATTAAATAATTTTTGATCATTTCTTTGTAACCCTCAACTAGGGTCAATGTCGATGACAATCGCGCGCCAACAAAACGTATCATCAACATGCACTAACAAGGGCGCCCTTTTTCTGGGTAAAAGATGCGGTTAGCAATAATAATTGAGATTAAACTGGGTTCAATGTGATGACCGTCGCGCGTCAATAAGTGCGCATCATCATCGCGCGCTAACAAAGGCGCCCTTTATAACATTTTGTATAGGATGTCAACGGGAGCGGTTTAATGCTCCGATTTTCTTTTTTATTTTACAAATTTTTTATTTTATAGTTTTCTCCTTTAGTCGTTGCGCATCATCATTACGCGCTAACAAAGGTGCTCTCTCTATCATTTTATATTCATTTTATATAGAAATGTCAACGGGAGTGGTTTAATGCTCCGACTCGGGTTTTTTTTACTTTTCTCTTAGTCGTTTTCTTCTTTTTTTATTTTATAAATTTATCATAAGATTTGTTTTACTAATATTGTTGATTTTTTTCTGTTGCATAATAAATAATAATCAATACTAAATGATAAATAATAATAAATAATGATAGTGATAAATTATAACTAATAAATAATAATTAATAATAATACGTTTTTTCCTTTTAATCGTTTTTTCCTTTCTTTTTTTATGAATTTATCATTAGATTTGTTTTATTGATATTATTGATTTTTTGCTGCTGTGTAATAAATAATAATTAATAATAGTGATAAATAATGAAAAATAATAATAATTAATAATAAATAATAAGGAATTTTTTGACTCTGCCCGTCCCGCATCTTCATGAGCGGACAGAATTTATTGAACCACGCCTTCTTTCTGCATTGACGCCTTCTCTCTGCCGCGTTGCCTTCAAATAGGCGCTTGTTTTTAAACAAAGAAGGTCAGTAGTTTGAGCTTTCCATTTATTTTTTGCTTTATGGGGAGTTTGGTTGCGTCACACAAATGTCGGGATCAGGATAGTATATAATGAAATGTTTCCTTCAAGCAATTTTTGAATTATCTTTTCTCATATTAGGCTGGTATTACTTCTAATATTAGTTCGTGTCTTGGATTGTCTGTTTGTCTTAGATTTCAATATTCATTTTGACACAACGTTTTAAGGGTTAGCTCATTTATTTGAAATTTTGACACAACGTTTCATTCAGGTAGGCTGACAAATAAAAATTAGCGTACAGATTCTATTAACCACGCTTACTTTCTGCAAAATGGATTTGGCCTTTAATATGCAAGGCTCAATAAGCTCGGTAAAATATGCATGTATCCCAATGCAACGTTCTGTCAAAATTTCTGTTAGTATCTTTTATTATTATATAATTTTTTGCAGTAGCAACAGTTCGGCGAATCAATTGAACAGTTTCCAATTCAACTTTTATCTAGATTTCCAGCAACAAGTAAAAATTTTCGGATATTTAAAATTTTGAAGTAGCAAACATTTACGACTGTTGGTATTTTTTAATATCATGTATAGTTTTTTGCAGTATTAACAGTTCAACAATTCACTTGAACAATTTCCAGTTCAACTTCTATCAAGATTTCCAAGCAATAGGTAAAAACTTTCGGAGACTTTAAAATTTTGAACAAATGAACATTTGACTGTCAGTATCTTTTAATACCATATGTCTGAGCAGTTTCGAATTCAATTTCAAGTTCAATTAACCAATTTCGAGAATAGTTCGAATGCAATCTATCTGCTTTAGTTCATTTAGATAATGCCTGGCAGAAGAAGTTCGAAGATTGGTTATTATCGTACAAATGAAACGGTAAGACAGCGACTATCAATTGCAAATCAAACAGAGGAGGAACGGACAGCAGCGAATGAACGAAGAAGACAAAGAATGGCTCAAATGCGAGCAGAACGACGTGTAGCCTGACTTGAGGAAGCGTGATTGCGAGTACGTCAGTCTTCGGCAGCTTCAGATTTGCTTCCTGTAGAACAGAATGAACGGCTGAGAGTAGCTGAAAGACGCCCACAAGAAACAGAAGATCAGCGTCGAACAGGACTCCGTGCACAGCAATCACGTGATTTTAATCGGCTTGCATTCCGGTATAATCCTCATTGGCACTATAAATGAAGTATGCCGTTATTGTAAGGCTCTGAAATTCAAAGCAGAAACAAAAGGAATGTGTTGCGCTGCTGGAAAAATTAAACTACCCCGACTTGAAGAACCGCCAGAGCCATTAAAAACTTTGCTTGCCGGATACACTGCCAGTCAAAGCTTTTCCTGTCTAAAATCAGAAATTATAACTCCTGCTTTCAAATGACATCGTTCGGGGCAGAAATCGTGAAGATGGAATTCATGCCAACTTTCAAAGTGAAAGGGCAAATTTATCTTAAAGCTGGCTGTCTGCTTCCGCTGCCAGATGGTGAGCATAAATTCCTATAAATGTAGTTCATCGGTGATAGCAATGATGAATTGGATGCACGTTGCGGAATTCATACCGACATGGAAAGATCCATCGTTTACCAACTGCAACAACATTTTCATGAAAAAAATAATTTAGTGCGTTTGTTCAAAACAGCAATTGATATGATGCCATTTGATACACACAAGATTATTATGCATGCTGATAAAATTTCTGCTAGAGAACAAGTGCGAAGATTCAATGTTCCAATTATAGAGGAAGTGGCAATTGTT
>HG738185.1:3649-24469 GCA_000499405.2 Onchocerca volvulus
ATTTTCAGCAATTGATGTGAGAATATTCGAGCTGATCGATCGTTTTGCAATTGAACATGCATGTTTGTAGTTAATTTAAACGTCTTTACGTGTCTCCACAAAGCAGAGTATTTCAGTCGAGCATTTATTTCGTCCGCTGGTGTCGATCGAGGAATTACAGGTAATGTTTGCCTGAAATCTCCTGCAAACAATATTAATGCGTTCCCAAATGGTCTGATATTTCCACTCAAATCTTGCAATGATCGATCAAGAGCCTCGATCGATGTTTTGTGCGCCACTGTACATTCATCCCAAACAATAAGTTTGCATTTTTGCAATACTTCACCCATGCCCGATGTCTTGGAAATGTTGCGTGTTGGAGTTTCAATCAAGTTGGTATTCAATGGCAATTTCAAAGCGGAATGAGCAGTTCTTCCACCTGGTAGCAATGTTGCAGATATTCCGGATGATGCAAGAGCTAAGGCTATGCCATTTTGGAACCGAATTGTTGTCAGAATTAATCTAATTAGAAAAGTTTTAACAGTTCCTCCTGGAGCATCCAAAAAGAAGATTTCTCCAATTCCCCTATTGACAGTTTGCATTATTCAATCGTAAATGCTTCTCTGCTCAAACGTAAATTTAGAAATATTTGATTGCACATATGAAGAGAGATCAGCAATGTTGTAATTTTGCTCGCGATGCAATTCTACATCAAACGAAGCAGCAGCAGATCGATTCAGTGATGGCATTCCCAATTGATTGAGAACTTTGTTCGCAATTTATAAACACAAATCCTCAATCATTATCAACGCTTCGTTGTAGATTTCTGCTGTGAAATCCATATTCATATTTGAATTTTCGCTGCGTATTCGATGCAGAATATTTTCAGCCATATATGATTTATATTTCTCCCATAACTCCGCTGGAGATGAAGAAGCAGGCGGTCAATATGATTGCAAACAGTGTACGAATTTGATTTGGATGTGACATGTTGCAAGCGTCATATATACATAAATCCCAGTGTCCGTCGTTCTCCAATAAATTCAAAGCTTGATATACGCTGCGGAAAGTAGCATGTGTGACGTCGTTGACAATTTTTAATTGCTGTAAGGAGGTTGGACCGGGCACATTTACTAACAACATGCGAAGGAAGAAGCATTCGTCCTGATTAGGATGCACGGTGTACAATCTGCCTATCGTAGTTTTTTCGAATATGCCTGGTTGTCCTTCAACTGGTTCGCCTCGTTTGCGTCGTTCAAATGATTTTCTACTCGCATTCAATGTGTAATATGACGGTACTTTCGAATATAGCAGTGTTTTCGCAAATGGGTGTTTTTGACATAATGTGAAGAAAGCAGTTAACGTTGTAGCCGGTGGATTCAGAGCTATTTGTTGCACATTTGCAGTTGTGAAATATACGCGTTGTCCGTTTTCTAGATGTACTGCTAAGTGAACTACTGCCGGACTTCGTTCATGTATGGGAAATGAAAGAATTCGCCATACAGCTTCATTGCTGCTTATGTATCTTCCAGCCTGATACTGTGCGATTTCATCGATATGTAATACCGCATTCCCATGACTTCTTTCAGGCTGCACACCAAAAACTGCCATGCCGCTGCCTTTGTTTTTCAAATCATTATGAGCCTAATTTTACCATACCGTATCCATCGATTACTGATTTTCAAGACCTATAATCATATAGGAGCTATAAAGCACATTAAATTCGTTACGTAATGTTATAGCGTAACACGTCATTAAGACATCGTGATACTATGTTTAATTTTATTTTTTTAGCTTTTACTTTTATGAAATCCGATTTTCTTCAGGATAGAGAAATGCGCGGAAGAAGGAGAATGAGAGAAAATAAGGATAGAGAGATGTGCGGAAGGAGGATGAGAGGAAAAAAGGAAGGCGAAGTCAATAAACTCTGCTTCCTCACTTATTTTTAGTTGCCACGTACGTGACACGTGAAAAAACGTAACCATATTCACTCATAAAGAAGGTCGGTTGGAGTACAAGATTGTTTCAAAATTTGAAAAAAAAGGGTTGAGAATTTACCGGAGATCGGGCGTAGGTAACAGGTAGCATTCACATTTTTATTTATAAGAATAAGAAGACAAGATGATAGAAAAAGGCGCCTTTGTTAGTGCGTGATGATGATCCACGTTTTTGTTGGCGAGCGAGGATCATCGACAGTGACCCTAGTTGAGGGTTACAAAGGATTAGCCAATTATTTGTTATTATTCAGTATTTATTGTTTATTATTATTTATTATTTTTCAGTATTTTTTATTATTGTTCATTATTATTTATTATTATTTATTATTTATTTGTTAGAATTATTATTGTCCATTATTCTTTATTATTAATATCAATATTATTATTATTAATTGTTGTTTTTATTATTGACTAATTTCTATTACTATTGCTAACCGCATCTTTTACTCAAGAAGAGAGAGAGAGATGGGAAGAAAAAGGAGAATGACAGAAAAAAGGTAGGCGGAGTCAATAAACTCCACCACCTCACCTATTTCCAGTTGTCACGGACGTGACACGTGAAAAAAAAGTACATCTACTCATTAAGAAAGACTGTTGGAGTACAAGGTTGTGTCGAAATTTGAAAACAATCGGTGGAGAACTTCCCGGAGATCCGTGATTAGTAACAGGAGCATTTACATTTCTATTTATATATGTCGCTATTTTTCTTTCTGATTGTGACCAAATTGCAAGATTGGATTCTGTACTTCCGTTCTCACAGTTTCTTCAAATCTTGCTGATTCGCTCACTTGCAAACGAACCTCAAACTTGGGTAATTAAACCTTTATTATAAATTCTAATAACACGATACGACACGTGACAATTACAATTCATTGATATCAACAAAACGATTTCAGTGATGATTCCAGAAACCAAGGGGAAAGGGACTAAAGGAGTCGTGACCTATTAAAACCGTCCTCATAACATCGACAATAGAAAATGAACCTATACTCAAAACTATGCTTATTTATAGAGAGATAACAATGATAAGGTTTGATCTACAATATGGAGCCATTATTAGCAAATGGGAGTGCACCTTTATTGGCGCGTAAACTAGACTATCTAGTTGAATTATCGATTGCATAGTAAGACAACAATTCAGGACAATGATATTTGAATTAAACAATTGATATGACGGACAAAGGAAGGATTTCACAACATCAAATGTGCATTTTCAAATTTAAAAGCAAGGGTATCACCGATTTTCTTCTTTCATCCTCGCGATTTCAGCGACAATATAGATTGTACTTTTCTCATTTTGATAAACTAATTTATTGTACTTTTCTCATTTTGATAAACTAATTTATGCAGTAAATTCGAAAGAATATTGATTATGCATAGAATTTCTTTTTCATACTTTGTGTAAAAAGAGAGATAACAATAAGAACTACTGATCAAAATTTTAAATGTTAACTTTCATTTTCAATGTCTTTACTGATAGATGAAGAATCAGTCACTAAACAATTATGAATTGAATAAATTGATTACTTTTCAGTCCTTCATTATTCTACAATACATTAAGACTGAGAGTATGTGAGCAATATTTAAAGATATTGTTCAACAAAATAAAAATTAAAGTTCTTATATTTGATAGTGGTAGCAACTTGCATATCAATTGCCTTACAAGCTGGTACCTTTTCTCACTTTATCGTACCACCATGTTCTGCACTTTCAGTTATAATTTTACTGTTCTATTTTCCAAAATAATTGCAAACTTTAAAAAAATGCAATTTTTGGACTGAAACAGTAGCAATACAAGATAAATATACGAAATGATGGGAAAGTATAATTTAGATTTTTATATGAATGAAAAATTTCAAAGATGCAATTTTTACTTGCAAACTTACCGAAGAAATGAAATTAACAATGATTTGGGTACGACAAGCAACATTCTGTACGCTGGATGGTTTATTGAAGAGTTTGCCAAGTTTAACACCATGGTAATTGGAAATGAGTAATAGGTTAGCAAAAGTCAAAAACTATATCGAACTGAACTCGGATTATGTTTTTGTCATAATGTGTGTGAATGGAGAGAAAAAAAAAAATAAATTTCAATGAATTTAGAAAGGCGGTTGCCTACTCTTTGCTAAAATATGTAATCCCTAAAATCTATTGCAATACTGCAATAAATGTAAAATCGAAATTTTCGGATTTATTTAAATGATGATAAGAGAATTCCATGTTAGGAATGGAATTAGAAAACGATAATTTAAGGGGTACAAGCAAACTTTCCTGGCCTAAACATGTTGAATTATAGACCATTTTAAAACACGAATGAGAAAAATGTTATCGATTAGGAATGCAGTTAGCGTCACAAGTTGGAGTTACAAGAAGTGTCTTGAGAAAAATGGAATAACAGTCGACCTGATTACTGTTAAGTTGATATATTAATTCATAAATTACAAAATTGATTTTTCAGAAATTGAAATACAGAAACAACTTCCGATAAAAAAAAAAAATAAAAAATAAAAATTAAAACATAGAAGCAGTCACAGTGAAAACTTTTGTAAAGCTATGATAATAAATTATTACACAAAAAAAATTTGCTCAAAAATATGCTATATTAACCATGCTTAGATTTGCTCTATTAGAAGACATCATTTTTCAAGCCAAAATTTATCTTCTAGTCTCGATTGCTTCATCAAAAAAATTTTAAGTAGTTTCTTGACAGTTGATTGGACAAACGGTCAAAGTACGAATCTATCTCTCGGGACTTCCGGAAAACAAACATTATAAACTTATCAACTCATTCATTATATAATAAAGGATGCAGATCATGGAGTTGTAGTAGATCGTGCCGGTCCAATACTGCAAATATTAACAAATTTTGTACTTCAGAAAGACTATAATGATGCGTTATCGTTCAACAGGGATCGTCAATCATTGCTGCCACAATTTGCTGTATGTTTTTTTATTGTTAATCGATTTTTTTATATTAATATTTAAATAATTTATTGAAGTTCCAATTATTGTTTGTTTTGTCAATGTTCTTGGAACTGATTTACTTTATTTTATTGCAATCGCTTTTAAGCACCATTTTATCGTATTTAAGAAAATGTTGAAAAAAACATCAAACAAAGTTGTTAATAATTGCCAATAACAGAATAATCAAAACAAAGAGAGGAGAAATTCCTGCTATTTATTGTTGGAATAACATTGGAATGATTTATGATTAATGTAAATCTCTTTATTGTCAAAAAGACTGTTTATTATGCATAAGATAAATAAGAATTGATATTGGAGTAATCATTACACAGTGAGAAAAAATAATAGAGAATTTTAAGAAAAACCGGAACTGATTGAGTTATTAAATAATCGATATCTTTATTGCTTGATATGATCACTCAGCACATGGCAAATCTCTCAGAATAATTTTCAAGGAGTTGACTCCTGATTAGTGGTAATATCAAACAATAAAGATATGCAGTAAAATTTATCAAATATTGTTAACAAAATTAAAAAAAAAGTAATGCAATCTTCATCATTTCGGAAAGTTTCAAGACTCGGCATTTTTACATATTTGTTGTGTAATCGATTCATCTGTTATTGATGAACATTGGCAAATTGAATCATCTAAATTGTCTCTTCATGATCAAATTTATCATCGGATTTTAATGACCATTAGCAAATTTGATCATCTGAATTGTCTCTTAGCCCAATTTATCAGTGAATTTTCTAAATAAGCAAGTTGCAGAATTCAGAAGAATAAATATCAATGGCGTTATTCCTCCACAGAAAAATACTGTTAAGGGTTATTTTAATAATAATTTATGCCATTTTATCCAATCTCGTGAAATTCGTTAAAGCTTATTAAATGACCAGAAAATTAATCAGTTCTTTCAATTTTGTGTTTATATTCTTTGATGAAAATATTCAGTTAGTTATTTGGAATAAACATTCTCCTAACACTAATGCAACTGCGTGACCTTCACATGTTTACGCATAAGAGTCGCATTTTATGTGATTTGATCTTTTCTAATTAAATTTTCAGAAAGATCTCTAAATACTAGTTGTCAATTTGTAGGTCACAAATCTTCGAAGCGATTCTTCCAACTGAAGCCATTTTGCACAGTTCGAACAAGTCTGTTGAAAAATTTCCTTCAGTGGAGACATTCGTATCTTTCATTTAAGCGGAAAACAATTTTCAACTATTGATCGAACAGAAAAATCGGTAAACAAAAGATTCGAAAAACAATCTTTCCACGGAATGAAGAAAGTTGCATAAAATTCCAACGAAATGCAATGTTTCCTCAAGCGAGCTGAAGGAAAATATGCAAATTTAACTTTGCAACATTTGTTCATCTTTTCTCTGTTGTCACTGTAGAAACTTTTGCCCTGCAATCATTGATTATTGATTGGATCAAGCATAAAGATTTTGTCCAACAGTACAAAAATCATCAGTACGATTATTAAACACAATCTTCATTATTTATGATTAATGATCAGCATGCCGGAGTGATAGCAACAATGATTAGATCATATCGAATGATTTTCATAATTGTAATGCCGAAATCTCTTATCAAATGGCACTTCGCCGTCAAGTTTTCGGCATATATTTTTGTCAATTTAAGTAATGCACTTATTTGCTATACGAATTCAATTTTTCCATTTACTTAAAATCTTCTGTTTCATTTGTCTAAATTTCATTTGCATTTGCTCGAAAGTTATTTTCTTGGATGCAAAGAATAATTTCTATCTTTTCAATGTTTTGCTAGTGAATTGAAGTGTCACCATAAAATGAATGTCACATTAGTTGAAATGAAAACTGCTCGGGTCAAATAGGCAATTTACTGATTACTGAATATGTCCTTCATGGAATTATGCAACTATCAGTTCTTCTTCTACTGATTACAAAATGAAAATTGAGATTGATTGCATTGATGCAAAAGTGATTTATAGCCAAAAATACTGACAATAACAAATTTTAATTTTATTCAACAACAAACATTACCGCATTTTACGAAACAAATTAGATAAATCATTTTTCAATGTTTATCTTCTGCTTTTCTGCAAATTCCTTAATCGATGAAAACGCATAAATAGCTTAAATTTCTTCTAAAACCTCAGAACTGACAACATCGCCGTCAGCATCAAAAAAAACTCTAATCGCAAGAGGTCTGTGTCGCCTGCAACAGAGGAATTATTGAGCAGCATCAACAAAAAAATACGACTATATATATTTGTATTAAAAAAAAAAAAAAAAAAAAAAAAAAAAAAAAACAATGATAAACTTACACCCACGGTAGCATTTCATAATTGATTTGGCCGTAAAATAGGAAATAAAAGAGCAAAATTCTGTCATTCACGGGAGTGCCATTCCAGGTTGTACTTCCAAAGATAAGGACGTCTTCATTGTCATTAATATCATTTCTATCATTATTATTATCGTCGTCGATAATAGCAGGACTCAAATCGCCCAAAGATCTCTTGAATAGATTTCGATTTTCTCAAAAAAAAAGTGTTGAAAAAAATCCATAATTTTTCGTTTCATTCAATGCGATAAGATATTGTTTCATGAAAATTGCTGCATTTAAACAATTCATTTTAGGTGAAAATTAGTCGCAAGAAAACATTTCACTTTCCATTCTTTTGAGCCAAATTGGCAGGAACTGTCAATAACGGTGCGAATTCTTATAAATTACCTCATGATTTTTTTGCGATGTAGCCAATAACATTGGTATGCCGAGAATGAAAAACATTAATAATGATGTGTAGAATGAAAATCGTGCACTTTTCATCGTTGCGGAATGTTTTCGTAATTGATACCTTAATGAGCGAAGAATACAAAATGTATATTTTAATGGATAAAATTAAGTCCGATGAACTCGGAAAATGTGATTCAAATCTTCAGAAATCTTAGCGTTTAGCTAATTTGAATATTACAATTTGCTAATTGCATTACAAAAACAAAAAAGAAAACTAAACAGATTTGTAGTATACATAGTAAATATAAAAATATCATGCAATGAGTTTTAATCAGTTTCGTCTCTTTTTTGAATTGAAAAAATGAAAAATTGATCTTTGCTGCATTCAAATCTGTCAAAAACTCAAAAACAATTTCTCGGCATAAACAATTTTTTGGCTAACAAAATGTGATCTGAATAATAAATAATATGTTCAGCTGATATCAAAAATTGGTTCTTATCCATTCATTCATTGTTTGCTTGGAATATTGTAATATTTGAAATAAGAGAATTTGAATAAAATTGTCTCTCTCAGTTTATACTGGAGTAGGCTGAATAACAATACAATCTCCATGCTTTCCCATGAAATCTTGGCAAAAATATTCATTTAATTTTAAATGTTGGTTTCAAAAAAAAAAAAAAATTAAAACAATCTTTAGAAAAACAAATTAGGATTCTGAGTGTCCTATTTCCGGAATCGAAATTCCAAGTTTATAGATCCATACTTAAAGGTATATTTGCTTAGCGGTTTAAACTGCTTTAAATCAAAGAATTGAAGCATTACGTAAATTGTTTTTTGCTGATCCATGTATTTTGGATAAGAGTTGGTCGCAGGAAATTTTTTCGAATTTTCACCTTTCCGAGTCAAATTGGTAGAATTATTCGCAGCAGCTTCTTTAAACTATCTGAATCTGTCCATACGACATTGCTGAAAATATTTATGTGCCAAAAATGCAAAAGAATTAGTAATGATAGGAAGGGCGAAAATTGTGTAATTTTAATTGTTGCGATGCGATTTCTAATTGATACCTTAATGGAGGAAGAGATCTGAAATTAACTACGAATGCATATTTTAATAAATGAAAATGAAGATTAATCTTTGTTCTCCTCAAAAGTGCTATAACCTGAAAAAATATTTCATGATAATGAATTTTGCTAAATTTGCAACAATGCTTGGGTTCCATTTTACGTTTAGAAAGCAATTATATTATGAATTTCTACAACAAATACAAAATGTGCAAAGATAACCAAAAATGAATTATTACATTCCACAGGAAAGTCTGATAATACTGAAGGGAACGTTTATAGTTTGAAACATATCTGTAAAAATTAAGGCTGATCTTTAATTTGCCCAAGTAATTCGATACTTTTCTTGAAGTTTAATCAATTAGATCAAATTCTGTATTTGGATATAGAGTTCAATTGGATATTTTCGCAGATCAAGATAAAATGATTCACTTCAATTGCTGTAAAATCGATTATTTTTTTTTTTTTTTTAAATAAAAAGATTATTTTTGAATTGTTGTTTGACATGCCAATTTAGCTGAGCTCTTTGTGCGATTTCAATTCTGATTTCGAATCAATCTCTATTACTTGGAGCTCAATTTCTTTCGTCTTTTTTATTAATTTTTATTTCCAAAATATCGTCAGGATAAATAAATTTTATATTCGATCAGACTTACAATGTTCGCAGATATTACATAACAACCGTATTGTTATGCGATCATTTTTGAGTGATCGCGGCAGTGATCTGATAGTGCCGGTTCATTGACTGCGGACGCTGATTGCTTCTCCGTATTTCCTTATATGGTAATTCGCGCGAAAGATTATTGGAGAAGATGACAGAATCTTCAGTTCAAGTTTGTCTTCATTTTAAGTTTATAATGGAGAGATTAATGAGTTTATCGGGTACTTTTTCTTAGAACAGATCTAAGTATATATGTTATGCGTATTCGGTTTAATGATGATGATGATGCTACGGATCTTGTATCTTTTTAAATAAAATTTTATTAAGCTAATATCAAAATACAAAGATGATGACATGATTTGCGAGATAAAGAAGATCGGGGGAAAAAGCAGCGATAGAAAGTAAAAGCTATGTTATTCACGTGTTAAGGAGTTTTTCGTTTTACTGGACTCAGACTTCGGATGAAATGGAAATAATTTTTTCATTTAGAAATAGCGAAAAGTAATTCATCATCTGCTTTCCCAATCATTTGTCTTCAATCGTATATGATTATGATGACACGGTACAATTGTTATGCGTGGAAAGGATTCGTTCAATTAGAAGGATAAATATGCCATCGAAAATTCCTGTCTTCTTGTTTCATTGATAAATTTGCATGTAAAAAGAGCATACTAATCTCTTTGACTATTTGAAGCAAAAAATGGAAATTTTTATGAGACATACAATGCAATCTGGGCGTTGTTATGAATTTAATTCAAAATTCGTCGCCAAAAAATATTTGGAATTATTCCATTTTATTTCGCTTAAAAAGAGACGAAATTGACTGAAATTTACATTTTTGTACATCTCATAAATTCATCCGGTTTTTATTTTCGCTTCCGTTAAAGCATTTAACAAGTTGTAACATTGAAATCAGCGATTGTTAAGAATTTTGAAAATTTGAATTATCAATCCCATTCCGTTAAGCCTTAAAGGTCACAATGTCGAAGTTTATAAAATTTAAATTTTATCCATTAAAATATAATTCGCAGCTGAACTCAGAATCTTTCCTTTCATTGAAGTATCAATTCCAAAAACGCCTTGCAACGATGAGAAGTGCACGATTTCCATTCTTCACATTACTATTATTGTTTTACATTCTTAGCATTATCAGTGTTATCAGCAATATCGCACAAAAATCATCCGGTAATTTACAAGAATTTGCACCGTTTTAAATAATTAATTGAATGTTTTCTTACGGATAATTTTCACCAAAATTCAATAATCAGAGTAAGCAATTCGCATGAAATTTTATTTTGTCACATTTTAAAGAGACGAAAAATTGTAAGTTTACAATAAGTTTTCAAGAACATATAAACTTTTGAATGTTGATAAATGAAGCATTGTTATTATTCTATTTGCTGCCATTTGGCTGCATAGTAAATAAATTTTTATATTAAAAGAATTTGATATTATAAGCATTTTGATAATTTGAAATAATAATTATGTGATATTAACAAAAGTTTATTAATGTTTCTGTCAGCAATATTGAATTTTATTCTAAACATTATAATATTGTAAATCAAAAATGAATTATCTAAGAGATCAAAATGTCTATTTTTTATTCATCTCACATTCCTTAAACATAAATAATGATTTAATAAATTCTTTCAGCCTTAAAAGTTTCATCAAATCGATGGTAGACTACGAAATTTCGTTATTTCAAAACTTTTTTTAACAAGTAATTAATATGATAAATAAAAAACAAATCTATGGATCCCGACACATAATTCAGCTGAAAATTTCTGGTATTTCTTTGGAATGATCGTTTCAGAGTTATTGCTATTCCAATAAAAATGTCACTTAATAATTTGGGATTGTATTTCAATTTCCAATTTGATTTCAACATGTATTTACTATTCATTCAATTATTGCATACTGCAATAGCATTTATACCATATATTATTTGTAACTGTGGTAGAAAGGTAATCTTTGTGACTACATATAAATTATTGATTTATAGATATTTGATTTATAAATATTTCTAAAAAAGATCTTAGAACTTTAATTCGAATGTTTTAACTTAACCCACAAACAGATATTCGCAAGAGATTTGCATTGAAGCTTGCATATTTGAAATTTTAAAGCATTAAATATTCTGCTCCGAGATCTTTTACTGAAATGCTCTACTAGTTTAATTAGAATTCTCTTTAGAATTTAGAAATAATGCTAAAATTGATTATTTCGTATCATTTCAGAAATCAAAGCAATCAAATAAAATGAGCGAAAAACCAAATGAAATGAGAAAAAAACCAAAGGAAATGAGCAAAAAACCAAATGAAATGAGAAAAAAACCAAATGAAATAAGCAAAAAACCAAATGAGTTGAACAAAAAACCGAATGAAATGGGCGAAAAAGAAAAAATAAAACAGGTCCTTATTGTAATCAGTCAATTTAATCAATTAATGCACAATTTTTTTTGCTACAACTATCATTCTGTGAAGTTTAAAAATTGATAATTAGATAATTTATGAAGATTCGCAATTGTTATTCAAAGTTTTATAATTTTAAAAACCAATTATGCATACCACATGAATATATAAACTTTTATTGTATAAGCAACTTTGCTTTGTTGTTGCAATAATATTACATAAACAATAACGCAAGAGAAATTAGAATACGTAACAGGACATGGTGAAAAAGAAATAAAAAAATAAAGCGATGAAGAAATTTTGATTGCTATTAATATAGGAATGAAATTTGGTGCATTTCTTAATTTTAAATCATAAATTCACAGTAATTCCTTCCGTAGACTTTTCGAACTGCTAATATAAAAAAGAAATTTGCATAGTCCTGAATTTTCAACTAACTGACATTTGGTTCATCAATTTTTTAAATAAATCATACATTGCAACAACTAGGAGAAGAATGGTATCGTAACAAACGTGATAAATCAATTGGATAGTTTTATAGGTGAAATTTTGATAATTTCATGAATAATGAAATATTTCATATTTTTTTAAAAAAAATTCTTTGCTCAAAAAAATCATTTCAGACGGAAAAACAAATTGCTGTTGATGTAGCCAAACCTACGAGATCATTAGTGGCAGAAAGAGCAATGTCAACGCAAGAAATTGTGAAAGAAAAGATTAATACGAGAAAGATTGTGAATTTTTTTTTGACGAATTCCTAAAGTTTTAAGTTTAGCAGATCGAATTTTACTTTTTTTGGAAATGTTTTTTTTACGAATTATCATTAAAACAAAATTCAAAACCAGTATTTAAATCCCATTTCAGGATAAATCATTACCTGAAAAAATAGGAGGCTCAATAAAAGGCGGAGATAGCGAGGATTCAAAACACAAAGTTGAAAAAAATCAAGAAGATTTGATTCAAGAAGAACTATTGCCTGAAATAAAAACTGGCACAATGGAAATTGCTGATAGTGAAGATCCGAAATATAAGGTTAAAAAAAAATTCAAACCTATCATAATAAAATATAAGAATTTTAATTATTTTTTGTAACTTCAATGAATTATAATTGATCATATTTTTAGACATTGTACATTTTTATGGACAAACATATTGACATTTTCGGTCCTGACAAACGGAAACCGGGACAGCCTGAAATAGGTGTACGTATATTAATTCAAAGATTCATTCGTTCTATATAGTGGAAAAAAATCATAAGTCATTAATCAAAATAAATTGGATAAAATAAATTGATTCATTTTTAAATAATCATTTTAACGGATCGAAATGAATAAACAAAAAATTAAAACAAAAATTAAATCGACTTTTCAAACTTCGGATCTAACTTTTCCAGGAATTTATCTGGAGGAAATAAATTATTCTCAGTTTTAATAATAAATTATTCTTAGTTTTAGACGATGAAAAAAATATCCGAAGATGAATTTGCTGCTAATATTAAAGAAATAAAGGCACGATATGAAGCGATAGAAAAAAAAGAAGAAGAAAATGAAATCAATTGGAATATTTTATTGGTTTTTTTTTTTTTTGGACATCTTTTCTTTAATTATTAAAATTGTCACAATGGAAAAATCAACTGATTAAAAGCATCAAATTTTTGCAAATAATTATTCAATACTAATAGAAGAAATAATTGTTATGCATATGGACACAAATGATCTCTTCCTACTTTTTTAAATTTTATTCACTTCAAATAGACTATGAATATTTGATTCGATAATGTGGGTTAAACTAATTAAAAATTTTAACCATATTACATAATGATCGTCATACCGTGTTAAAAGTAATTTTTCGCGCATATTTTTTTAAATTACAGCAAGCAAAAAATGTTGAAAAAGATGGCAGTATGTTAATATTTACAATACCAACAGAAATTGTACCTGAGGTGAAAAAGAAAAAACGAAAGAAACGATAATTTCATACTATATGGTTTCATTCATTAATGTTTCGATTAATTTTTTTTTTGAAATATGATTAAATAAAAGTTGCGTTTTGTTTTGGACATAAGAAATTTTATTCATAGATAGCAATATGTAGCTCAAAAATAGAAATAAATATATTATTATTCATTTTTTTTATATTACAAAATGAAATTTAGATTCTAAATTTACAAAGGAAAAAATGATTTAAACGATTTTACAAATTCTAAATCAAGGAAAAATCGTTTCAAGTCTTGCAAATTAAATTTTATTTTATATTTCAATCTAAACTTATTAATTTCGAAAACAAAAAAAAAAAAAAAACGAAATTTGCAGTTTTCAAATTCACACAAAGAATATTATGTGATCTGGTAAACAATAACAATTTCCGATTCGTAAGATAATTTTTGTCGGTGAAAGTCGAAAATATGTAAATGGTTGTATATAAGAATGTTAAAAAGGCCAAATAACAGGTAATTAGTTTCAAAGGGGAAGGGGAGAAGGATTCTCGGATGATTTAAATAAAGAATTTCGATAATTCAGATCATTTCGTTCCAATTTCATTCAAAAACGGTTCAATGGCAAGAGAAATGGCAATTAGGCAGTTCAATAGCAAGAGCGACAGTTTATCACGAGCCGCTATTTGAATAGCAATTGCGTAGAAACGATAGCAGAAATAGTGATAGAGTATGTGGAGAAACGGAAGGGAAGTACGATAACGTAGTGAGCATTCAGATGACTGTTGGTATTATCCTTAATTATCGTTTGTTTGTTTAATTTCTATTATTGTCAAATACGATATTTTCTGTAATATCGTTTAAGACCAGCAAAAGTTATTATCGACACAGCGACCAACGAAGGCTATTGTCACGCTGCGACAATAAAAGCTATAATCGATGTAGCGGAATGAGACCATTAAAAATATCTAATGCAAATTACAAATGAATTAGCGGATCACTTACTCCAACAACTTTAACATATAAATTTTGCTCTCATTGCAAAATTCCAGTCAATGAAATCATATTTACTAAATAATTTTATTTTGCCTTTGATAGTAGTGCATTACAATTTCAGTATTAGATTTCCGATTTTACTATTCATATAGTCCTTTTAATCATAATCTAATCTTCTTTATTTGCTTTATTCTACGATAATAGAACAATAAGCATAAAAATACGAGAATGTAAAAAAAATAAAAAAATAAATGATAGAAAGTGATAAATTATATGAGCAACAACTACATTGCTTTTTGTAATTAAGGTTCAGATGCCAGATGTAGTATCAATAGTGCGACATTATCAATATTATCAATTATTACATCATGTCTTATCATTTATAGCAAAAAGATTACCATTTATGCAGACGTATTTTGAATTTTTCTTGTTCTGTTAATAGATATCTTTTCAAAATGTTCATTATCAGTATTGTAATAGCAAGATGCCTTATCGTCAAATTATTCCTATAATTCGAGCTGTCATCTTTATCACTGAATTATTATTATACCATATATTGTTATCATTACCTTGGTTATCAAAATTAATTATCATTACAAATTATTGGTGCGAATATCACTTATATTAATTGTTTCGTCAAAATTTCAGGAGAGAAAAACAGATAGAATTAATTCAATAGAAGTAATATATTCGAAAATTTTACAAGTTTGAGAATATCTTTATTTTCTCATATAGTGAGAAATCCGGGGAAAAATCCATATTTCATATCACTGAAGATAGGCATAATCCTTATTTATACAAATTTCGCACAAGAAAATATAATTTCAAAAAATTAGCAGTATTTAAAAATTAAGCTTTTTTGAATAAGCAAAAGACAGAAGATTCAAAAATTGCTGTATGTTTCTTTAGAAATAAACGAGAAGTTTCTTCTTTTGGAATTATTTTCAATATTTTTATTGCAAATCCTTCCTTAGTAATTTCAAAAGACAATACTTTACTGCAATTTTTTTTCCGGTATCGATCTATCAAATGTAACACTTCCTTAGAATCTTCTGTAACGTGAATCAATCAAGTAACATAAGTAAAGTCCATGTTGATTTTCATGTCTCTAAAATTTATTCACATGCTGTTCAGATGGTATGACAATTTGTACGAAGCCTTCGCTTCAGGACTAGCTAAATTTAAATTCTGGTCTGGAATTATGATTTTACATTTACCGAAATCAATAACAGATTATCGTATTTGAGCATAATTAATCATTATGTTAGAAAACTGAAAAAGTGTCATTGTAATGATTGGATGCGCAATTAAGAAAAATTATGTAACTTTTAAAACTTTGGAATGAATTATCTACCCGTTATTTCAAATAAGAAAATAACAAGTCCGGATACTACAAATTCAGCGTATTGTTAACAGCTGTTAGAAAGGAAAAGCAGAAGCAAGAGTAATCATTTATTAATGTTTAACTCAACTTACGGTAGCATGGAAACACCAATGCGTGAGTGATCGCATCCTGAATAGATCTCATCATTCGTACTGTATTTTCGTTCTTCTTCATCGTTTCATCCATGAATGTCATTTGAGTGTTCATCATCCATTCGCACAATATTTCAGTAGTCTTTGCAGGAGATATGACAAGGCTATCGTTCTATTTGCTGGGACATTTTTGATACCATTTTTCGACTCGTTTCTTATTGGCCAAAAAAAATATTGCATCATCGATGCCATCTTTGTTGTTTAGACTACACCAGCGTAATGAACTTTAACCTTCACAAAAGCCAAAAAATATGACTTCGATTATCAAAATTGTTTCTCATCCATCATATAATTATTATTTCATTTCTGATTAATTCTTTCTTGGCCTTTTTTGTTTGGTTTTTAATAATAAGAATATCTTTGAAGAGTCTTATTCGAAATGTACGAAAATGGCTTCGGTTGACAAAATTATTTCGAAAACAGTAGAATATAATTTTTTCGTCATCTGCTTTCTCCAAAATAAAAAAAATTTCCGGATTTTTAATCTATGATTTATTTATTTCCAATTTAGTGATTGAAGTAATGAAGTAGGCAATAACTGAATCAAGAAGTAGGAAACATCATAATTATCCATTTTCTTACTGCAAAGTCCGAATGGCGTGAATTTTTTTGAATTGGATTGAATTGAGTTGTTGAAAGGTTCGGCAAGCGCCAATATTATCACCAATATCTTGACCAGTGTTGATAGTCGTAGGCTTGCGTTGACTCGAGTAAGTTGAATTCGGTGAGGTTTGATGAGTGGATTTGTAGTGTGTTGGATTGACACCGGATGGCAATAATCTTTTATTGGTACACAACGGGAAAAAATTAGGGGAAGCGTAAATGTGATGATGTGCAAACGTAATGATGACAGTGATCCTCTTGTAAGCGAGATACAAGCTTATATTTGTTAAGTAATGGGAGTGGCTTTATTAACCAGCAGAATACAAAAAAGTGGATTACAGTTTTCTCATGCTATATAGAATAGAGTTGCATGAGAAACACATTTTTTTGTTATAGATTAGAAAACAGATGTGCATAATTATTCTTGTTAAAATGAATAAAAATTAGATAACGGATTTATCTCTCAATGTGGAAAAACGTTGTTAATTTGCATAATGAGATAAATCCTTTATCTAAGAGATGTTTTACAAAAAATAATTTTACCAGATGTTCAAGATAAGGATGTAACAGATGTTTAAGATTATCTAAAGGAATTTACATAATTTTCCAAATAGAATAATTTTTTATAGTGTAAGTGAATAAAAGTTAAAACAAGTCAAAAGAAGAAATTTATTTATTAGTTTTAAGATTTGTTGAGTTTCGCGAAATTGAAATTCGCGACACTCCCAAGGAAAAGGGGGGGGGGGGTTGTAGAAGAATTAATATGGGAGTTCAAATGAGTATTCTTCAGGTGTATATGAAAATGTATTGAGTTTTATGACGGAGCATCTGGCTTCATTATTGAGTGTTTGGGGAATTACTGAATTTGTGGGAAGGTAAATAACACGGTTAGAGTGTGAATTTCGTCTATGGAATGGACATAATAAGGATTTAAGTAAGTCGAATTTTAACTTGAGAATAGCTAGTACAATTAATACAATCAAGATAATTATACAAATGATAATTAATTTCCAATGAGTTATAGCAATCTTAACTTCTTGTTGTATAGAATCGGAGACTCGGTCGAATTCGTCCACCAATTGATCTGCTAATTGTTGTCCTTCCTTTGCGAGTTCTTTCCATTCAAAATCGTCCACTTGTTGATGCGGCATGGAGTTAAGCGTAGCATGATTGTTACTCAAAAGCTCCAATTCAGCATTGATTTTCTCGATTTCAAATTTACTTATCAATCCTCCATTGAATTCGATTGTTTGTTGTGGGATTTCAGTTGTCTTACAAGGTGCTATCAGCAGTTTCCCATTTGTCCATCTAGCTATTACATCATTCCGTTGTAAGAGCAATTTTGTTGCAAGAGTAGGATGAGTTTTGGACAAATTTTCAATCAGATATAATAAATTATTCCGATTCTGACAGCTTCTTTGATAAGCTACCTTGAATTGCTGGATAAATTCTCGCCTTAGAGAGTCAACTATATATTGAAACTTTACATTATTTGGATCAAATGTTTCTTCTGTGGAAATCTCCATCATGAGTAATTGGGTTTTCGGATTTGGAGTTGTGAGAATGTCGTTAGTGTTGTTATCTACATCCAGAATGATATTTCCTTTCATGAAATAAGGATAATTGAAATTACAATTAGAGTTTGTTCTCGTGTGATTGGCTTTATCCACTACGAATGAGGCTTGTAATTCATTGATGACAAAATGATCACCGTATCTTATAGCGTCGAATCTTCCAACTCTTTTATATAGGCAATATTTGTGGATTTCGGTATTATTCCACAAGATAATGCTGGTGTTTGTGACGCATTTGCCTCTTTGAGCTCTACAATGATCGGTGTTATCAAGGTTTGATATTGGGCCACTTCCATCATGGAGGAGTATCTCTCCTTCATGTAGTACAAAGTTCGTAGTTGACTGGCAATGAACTCCTAGCCATCCATATGAATATTGAACTTCATTTGTTGTTATCCATTTGTTGATAGTAGCTTGAAACAATGGTATCCCGTTTATTCGTTTTTGAGCGTGTAAGGTTCGACAAAGGGAAGTAGATGTCGCTAAAGTAGTCGTGTAGTCTGACACTACCGCTAGCGAAATCGAACTATTGCTGCTGCTGCGTCAATCTTTGCCGTTTATTTGTGAATTGGAGCATTTGATGGTAAAAATGTTTATCTTCCCTTTGAAGCCACGCCATTTGACCTTTAGTATTTCTTGTTACAATATTTTTCGGGCGTATTTGACATCTTTCAGCTTTCGCCCACATTTAAAATGTTTAATTTCATTTGTTTGATTTCACAATAATTGTGGTTATATAATATTTTTTGTTATTCCAGTGTCCATGTAGATATAGAGATTGTCGTGAATTTTTTGAATTGAATTGAATTGAGTTGTTGAAAGGTTCGGCAAGCGCCAATATTATCACCAATATCTTGACCAGTGTTGATAGTCGTTGGTTTGCGGTGACTCGAGTAAGTTGAATTCGGTGAGGTTTGGTGATTGGATTAATAGTGTGTTGAATCGACACCGGATGGCAATAATCTTTTATTGGTACACAATGGGAAAAAATTAGGGGAAGCGTAAATGTGATGATGTGCAAACGTAATGGTGACAGTGATCCTCTTGTAAGCGAGATACAAGCTTATATTTGTTAAGTAATGGGAGTGGCTTTATTAACTAGCAGAATACAAAAAAGTGGATTACAGTTTTCTCATGCTATATAGAATAGGGTTGCATGAGAAACACATTTTTTTTGTTATAGATTAGAAAACAGATGTGCATAATTATCCTTGTTAAAATGAATAAAAATTAGATAACGGATTTATCTCTCAATGTGGGAAAACGTTGTTAATTTGCATAATGAGATAAATCCTTTATCTAAGAGATGTTTTACAAAAAATAATTTTACCAGATGTTCAAGATAAGGATGTAACAGATGTTTAAGATTATCTAAAGGAATTTACATAATTTTCCAAATAGAATAATTTTTTATAGTGTAAGTGAATAAAAGTTAAAACNGTAAGGCCTATGAGTCCCTCGTATAATCCTCCACACCGTGGCGCTTTGGGGATTGTATTTTTCCACACTATACCTTCCTTTGCCAAGAAATTTGCGTTTTGTTCCCTAATAATTTTAAATACCAATTGAAATTGGGTTGCATTATCACTTAAAACCATTTTTGGGAATCCTCTTCGAGCAGTAAACCTTGTAAAGGTATGGTAGAAATTTTCACCTGATAAGTCCTCGACCATTTCTAAATGTACCGCTCTCGTAGTAAAACAAGTAAAAAGAGCGATCCATCTCTTATTAATCGTATTATATGAGGATTTAACGGTGATTGGTCCAAGATAGTCAAGGCCAACATTTTCAAATGCTCTTGATCTTGTGACCCGAGATTCTGGAAGAGCGGGCATGGCTGGTAGCTTGAAAGGTCTTGCTTTCCAACGCTTACAATCCGTGCATTTTGATATGACACCCTTTACTGCCGCTCTACTTTTAGGTATCCAGAATCTTTGTCTAATTTGGGATAACGTGTGTGTAGTCCCAGCATGGATTAACTTCTCATGTTGATTTTGTATGATGAGTTTAGTGAAATGATGACTCATTGGGAGATAAATTGGAAATCCCCCATCAGGGTTTGCTAATCTACTCCAAGATCACCATAAATTGTCAGTGGTACTTTTAAATAATCTAAATTTTTCCTTTTCGTCCATTGTTAAGCATCGTGACTGTACTTGTCGAATCAACAATTGCTCTGCTAGTTCATAATCCTTTGCAGTCATATTGCTTCGATCGAGTGATAAAGATTGCATCATTGGTAATTTTTTATGACAAGTTTGTTTGATGAATCTAAGAGCCCATACTGTTGCTCTCACTAATCTTTCCAATTTGCTAAACCGTTGTACATCGATGAATTGAATCGACTTCGTAATAAACCTCTGGTTATTTTTTGTTGTTAG
>HG738186.1:0-24294 GCA_000499405.2 Onchocerca volvulus
GCGCTATAATAATCTCGTAATTATTATTATTATAAGGTTTAATTACCCAAGTTTAAATAAAGCATTTCTTATATAATCTCGACGACGATCGTCACTCACTACCTAAAACAACTATGTCAACCTCCATTCGAATAAATATCCAAACAATTTTCGACAGTATATATATGGAGGCTTAGAATTTTCTTTCAAAAAAAAAAAAAAAAAGACCGAAGTTTCGAGGAATTGAATTATAAGTGTAATATAACACTTGTCGGAAAACCCGAAATGACTTTTCAAAAATAACTTTTCCATCTCAATTACTTATACTGCAAAAAAAAAATATTATTTCAATCGTTATCCCATTCACATTCCTTGTGTTTAATCATGTAACAACATTCACATCCTCTATGTTAATCACCGGCATGTAACATTCACATTCCTTATGTTAATCATATAACGTATAAGTATCTTTTTTTTTCACATCCGATACGCTAATTACTACAAAAAATTATTTCCTTTCTTATGCCAATCTCCTGCACAGAAGCTGTGTAATTCTAATACTGTAATTCTTCTAATTCAATTTTTGTATTCTATAATCTACACCTTTTATCTAGTAGAGAAGGATCATTCTTAAAAAATTTGGTTTTGGCGATTGGCAGTGCACTCTCGATTCCAGCAATTTCGATGGTTACAATAGAAGCTTGTAGCTACTGTAAACTGTTATAATATCGATCTTAAAATCTTCAACTTGGCTTTAGTTTTATTTCACAACATCTTCTTCTCAGTTTCCATCCTATATATTATTCTGTTCATCAATTATTTGCGGTATTTTTAATAGGCATAAAAATTATTTGTTCACGTATTCACCAATTCAACCCAAATCGTAAGTTTTTACCTTTCACTAATTCTTTTCTTCAAAAAAAATTCATGACAGAACAAAATTTGGTGCACGAAGTGTGGTCAATGGTTACAAATATTATAGCAAGTATTGAACCAACCAAGGAAAGGTTGGACAGTTTCCTTAAGGGAGTAAAAGTGATACAATTCACACATCCTGATCAAGCCTTGACAAAAGAACAGCGATGATAAGAATTTTACAAAGTAAGGAAACGAATAATTGAAGACAAAGTTCAAAGATTTCAACTGTACCTCCAAACGTTGGAATCTATAAATGAGAAGTGGCTCAATTAAATGCAAAAATCTACGACCGCAATAAAAAGGAATGATGAAGAAGAGAAATCTGAAGAAATCACAAAAGGTGACAATTCAGAATACTCCATGAAGGCAAAGAAGCAATTATAGCATTAACCATGTATAAGAACGAAGCTTATCATGAATTAACGTGACTCTCACAAGAATCATTTCAGCCTAAGGAACTGTCAAAAATCACGTCTCAACCAGCAGTCAATCTTCCCCAGTTGTCGTTACCTACTTTCAGTGGAGATCCCAGACAATGGCGACAGTTTTGGAGTAGTTTCAATGCTGCAGTACATTCACAAGCAATTCCCGAAATTCAAAAATTGAATTATCTTATTCATGTTTAAAGGGAAATGCGTTACAAGTCGCCCCAGAAAATTACGAAGTCATAAGAAAACTTCTAAAAGATAAATATGGCGAATTCTTAACTATAATGAAGGAATCAAAGAATTAATTTCAGGATACTTATTACTACAATCAAAAATTGGTCCAATGATTGTTGAAAGAGGGGACATGAACAAAATTTGTAAAAGTGATTCTTATGTAATTCAAACACAGTAAGTGTAGTCAGTGTCACTTCAATGCGGAATCGGAGAAATTCTGGAAATTGGAAATGATAGGAATTCAAAAATCTCCTTCAGCTGATGACGGCGATGAAGCATTGAAACATTTCAATGGGACTATTTATAAACAACACGGAAGATATCATGATTGCAGGCCTTAGAAAGATTCCAAACACAAATTAAGTAACAACTATGGATTAAACGTTTAAAGAACTTGATCACTTGTTTACAACACAATCAATTCTTCAGTTATACTATGAAACAATTCAACTACGATTAGGCATAATTGAAGAAGTATATCCGAAGGATGAAATAGGCGTTATACACTATTTACCACATCATGAAGTGTTAACTCTTGATAAAGCCACAACTAAATTGAGGATTGTTTATGATGCCTCAGCGCATCTCAAAGGATTTAAAAGTCTGAATGAAGTATTGTACCGAGGACCAGTAATGCTATTAGATTTAGTAGGAGCACTATTACGCTTTCGAATGATGAGAATAGTGATAATTGCCGATACCGAAACGGCATTCTTGCAGTTGGGATTACAATATGAAGAAAGATGTACTTAATTTCCGTGGCTAAACATCGATAAAGAAATAAAGGATGATAATATAAAATATTACCGCCTTCAAAACAGTTCCGTTTGGAGTGATATCATCACCCTTCTTATTATCAGCTACACTGAATTACCACCTTGAAAATTGTGGCAGCACAACGGCATGAAGAAAGAATTTATGTGTGAATAATATTAACATACTGCAAATGGAACAGAAGAAGCCTTACATAAGTACGAGGAAATGAAGAGTATTTTTGAAGAGGCCTCAATGAAAATAAGAGAATTTCTTTCTAACGATGAAGAATTCAATGAAAGAATACCAGAATATGATCGAAGTTCAACCAACAAGGACAATTTTCTCGGTCTCAAATGGATTCATGACATCGATGTTATTCGTGTAACATTAAAACCATGGGTTGGAAAGAAAATAACGAAAAGAACGATTATACAATTCGTTGCTTCACAATATGATCCATTGAGTTTCTTACTTCCTTCGATGATACGACTCAAATTAATTATATAATATTTATGAAAAGAAAACAAGTCTTGGAACCAAGGTTTAAATGAAGAAGGTGAACAATGGAATGCCTTAATTGAAAAATGTTATTGACCTGCCAAGATTTGCGATAACATCTTCACCACATACGGAAATCCATGTATTTACAAATGCTTCGAATGTTGCATTCTGCAGCGGTATATGCACTTATCAAGAAAATCAAGGTACAAAATCAAATTCATTTCTGATTTACGCTAAATCTCGAATTGCTCCAATTGATGTTACCCAGACTCGAATTATTATCCATATTAATTGGAATAAGAGCAGCTCAATTCGTGCTAAAACAATTAGAAATGAATGAAAACCAAGTTACGCTGTGGTCAGATTTTAAATGTGCTCTCCATTGGATTAAGAATTATACAAAATTGCTTCCAAGATTTGTACAAAACCGAGTCGAAAAAATAAGGAAGGCAAAATTTGTATTTCGGTATATACCAAATGAACAAAATGCAGGAGATATAGCTACTGAAGGTCTCTCACCGAATAAACTCCGAAATTACAACCAATGGTGAAAAGGACCTCAGTGATTAGAACAATGTGAATTTAAATATAAAGAGGAAATTGAAGAGGCAACTATTGCAAATGTTACAAAGATAACTCTAGACTTTGAAGGGAAAATAATTAAATTCATCGCTGTATACCGTTTCAATACCGCTTTATTTAATTAACCAGCAAAAGAGAATTGCCTTGGTTGCGATCATTATCTATCAAAGGAAATAACATAACGAAGAATGACTATGATACAGCATAATGCAAGCGCAATCGGAAGGCTTAACAGAAGAAGAAATAAATAAATGGAGTCTATATTAAGTTGAAATTAGCAAACTATGGAGAACGAGAAGTCTTTAGAGAATTCGGAATTAGACGGTAAAAGCAAATATCCTATCTATTTACCAAATCATAACATCGTTAGCGAACTTCTCATGAAACAAAAGCATGAAAAATTATACCACGCAGGAATCGCTCACACTTTATGTGAATTAAGACGTAAATTTTGGATACCAAAAGGAAGATCTGCAGTTAAACATCTTGGTATATGGGCTGTAAACGGTGGAGAGCTACGCCATTTAAACTAATTGCAATGCCAAATCTCCCAGAAACACGAGTGATACGATCGAGAACATTTGAAAAGGTTAGTATAGATTATATGGGTCCTCTTTCAATCAAATCTGATAATGGAATAGTCAAAAGGCAGATAGCTCTTTTTATATGTTTTACAACAAGAGCAGTACATCTTGAATTGGTAGAAAATTTAACCGCCAAGACATTTTTGCACGTTCTAACGAGATTCGTCGCTCGATGAGGATATCCGAACTTAATCCTAAGTGATAATGCAAACCAGTTCCAGTTGGTATTTAAAATTATTATGGAAAAATTTCTTAGCTGCGAAGGGTATGATATGGAAAAACACGATATCAAAGGCACCATGTGGCGGAGGTGTATACGAATGAATTATCGGACTTACAAAAAGGCTTTAAGACGAGCAATAGGTAGGAAACTTTTAAAGGAAAAAAAGTTGATAACTTTGACAGCAGAAATCGAAGGAATATTTCGCATCCTCCCTTTAACATACGTGGGATTTGATGACTATAGAGTGATACGTTCAATTGATTTTTTTTCACCTAATGCGTCGTTAGATATACCAACTAATTATGAGAGTAATCAAGACGAATATACTCATAGATTGAATACTAAGAATAAACTAATTAAGTATTGGTCCAACACTCTTAATGCACTAGATGTTTTTTAGAATTTATGGAGAGATGAATATATTGTAGGTCTTAGAGAGCGTATTAAAAAGGAATTGACATCTCCCAGAGCTGTAGAAAGACGAATTCCGCATGGAAACGAAAGAGTTTTACTAAACGAACCTGATACACCTCGTGGTATGTGGAAACTAGTCAGAATAAAAGCAATCAAAAGAAGATGGGATGAAAAAAATCAGAACAGCAACAATACAAATGCCAAATGGGAAACTACTAGATAGATCAATAAAAGACCTTTATCCCTTGGAAGTTAGATGATTTAGAACGCCTAGAAGATTAGTCAACACCATTAGTCGGGTAATCAAAGGAAGAACCGATCGCGCTAAGAACTAGAAGCGCGCAGACTCGACAAAAAAAAATAGTACAAAATTCAAAGCTAATAACTAATAGCTTAATATTGATCAGTATTCTTTTTGCAGTATTATTTCAAGTCACAGCAATTCAACATTTATAAATGGACTTCGGGAATTTCATTCAATATGTCACAAAAATGGAAATGCGAGAATACATCAGAATAGAACTTAATATCAATGAAAGTAGCTGTTATACACGGAATCATGCTAGGATACCCACAATAAAATGTAATAACATCACTCGTATAGTATATACTAAGGCCTTTCTGAGATTCTCATCTGTGGAGTCAAATCAAACCTATTACTACAGCAAAAAGCTCTTAAATTTGTGAAACACTCGATCAAGATAGATTTGATGAAAATAGATTCAAACAAATTTCTCCAAACATATGGACAACAAGTAATAACATACAGTATTCATATGGATGGTAAGAATTCGATGCCAATCAACTACGAATTTTTCATTACAACAAGGACAAATCCTAATTTATGACGGAAGAAAGTTAGTATCAGATCTTGAATCTATTGAACAATGGTTACATAAATTGAGAAATGCATACTTAACTCCAGCATTATTCTATGGAATGAAACCGAAGCTATAACAAAATGTTTATATCGACGAATTTGAATTTTTAATGCAAGAATGCATGAAACTCATATTCTTATTGACGAACTTAAAACTTCATTCATTTTTAAAGAAAATGAAACTGTTGCAGCAGCAAATTCTGTCTTTATTGATCCTTACCTGATGAATGGGGACATCGTCATCGATAAAATAACAATTAAAAATTCTACCCCTAAGAAAACTCCGACAAATTTCTTAAAAGGAAAATTATTGATGATAGAAAACTAATCAAGAAGAAATTGTTTACGCGGAAAATCCCAAATTCCAATATTTTTTTGACAATCTTCGAGAAGAATTTAAGCAACAACCGAACGAATTGTCAAAGTTAAGCTGTCAAAATCGTAATAATTTATTATCACTGACTGAATGTTTATCTCAGCAATCCTACATTAGCGGCCGAATTATTACTACAAAGGTATGACATAATGGCCAAAAGAATCAATTGAAATTTGCTAATTTCTCCCTGTAATCCTAAAAGATTTAAAACAAAATAGTCGAATTCAATAGTGAAATAATTAATAAACTTGAAATTGAACATATTGATGCTGAACTGGAGATCTTATTCCAGCAACATCCTGAGATGGAGTACACAATAACTCGACCAAAAACAGAAATTTGAAACGAAATCAACGACGGAGGAGTCGAAGTATCACAACAACTTGAAAATGGTTTCTACAAGGCCCGTGAGTTAATACAGCAAGAACTGATCGAACTAACCGAACATTGGCGAATGATAAGTTTTTGCATTTGCATTTTTATAATGTTGATAATATTAATTGTTACCAAAATTAAGTATGATTTGATATGTTCCTCAATACGTTTATTATGTGTTAAGAACTCTAAATCTAAATCCAATCCAGCAGAAATTGAGTTATTGGTTTATTTAAATCGTGAGGAACAAAAATCATCTGCAGAACAACCAAAGTCAATTAGATTAAACACATTTCAATATATCCCTCAACCTTCTCCTTCAACAGGTAGTATTGGAAAACCCGAAATTCGTTATCCCATTCACATTCCTTATGTTTAATCATGTATCAACATTTACATCCTGTATGTTAATCATCAACATGTTAAATTCACATTTCTTATATTATTCATATAACATATAAGTTTCTTTTTTTTCACATCCGATACGCTAATTATTACAAAAGTTATTTCCTTTCTTACGCCAATCTCCTACAAAAAAGCTGTGTAATTCGAATACTGTAATTCTTGTAACTCACTTTTTGTATTACATAATCTACACCTCTTATCTAGTAGAGAAGGGTCATTGTTAAAAATTTGGTTTTGGTGACTGGTGGTGTAAACCTCGACTCCGGCAAACTTCGACGGTTATAACAAAAATTGGCTGTGAACTATTATATTTTGACCTTAACTCTTCGATTTGGTAGTCCTCGGCTGTTTTAATTTTTACTTCGCAAACATCTACTTCTCAATTTCTATCCTATATATTTTTCTGTCGTCAATTATTTACGATATTTTCAATAAACGTAAAAATTATTTGGTCCACGCATCCAGCAATTCAACTCAAATCGTGAGTTTTTATCTTTCACCTAGCACTAATTCTTTTCTTCAAAAAATTCACGACAACACTTATCATTTTCTCTACATTTGGTTAAATAACAGAAAGTTAGTATTACAATCATAAAAAAATTATTAATATTTTAAATAAGATTGCATGATGTACATTTGAAATACCCAATTTACACAAACTTACAGACAATTGTTTCAATGATTTCTTCCATTCATCTTGATGAAAATGATAGCGTATTGACGGTCTCTACAAAGGAAAAAATCTTACGGTATAATATTTTTTATAATGGAAGTGATCAGAAATTATTATAGATGATAATGCCTGTTGATATCGTATTTCAATCTTTCTAATTAACTTCTTTCATAATCTTCTTGAATGTTGCATCATTTTTTCCAGTGATAAAAATTAGTTAATTTTTACTCCAAAATTTTCTTCTCAACAATTTTCTGCTTTTCATAGTTTTTTCTCCAAATTTCCTTTTGCATGAGTTAGCAAAACTCAATCGGAAATTATAAACTCAAAAATTTGATGAAAATTCACCACATTATCAGTGATATTAAGAGGGAGTTCATCACTCATAAGGATTCCCGTAGTACTTATTGGTTCCAAACTTGAAACTTCTTCACCAGCAACAATACTGATCATTTTTTACACACAATAAATTTTCAAAAATTAATTAAGAAAGCAGAAAATGACCAATATAGCACTAACTTTACTGCTAATAATGATTTTTGTTAGAATCTGCAATATTTTATTCAACAATTCAAGTTCGCAAATATACAAATTAAATTGAATTTGAACTTTTATACCGCGATTTCTCTTACGAAAAAGAAAGTACCGGAACTGCATAATTTTTAAAATTCCAAAAAAATCTCTGTAAGACAAAATTGAATAATTTAAATCTTTTTGCAATTCGTAATCCATTTTTATGTTTTTTTCCGATCTTTTTTTTTTTTTTATTGCAAATATACACTCCAAAAAATGCTGTAAGATGAAATTAATCAAGAAAACCAATTAATTGAAATATACGATACAATCAATGACCAACTGAAACGCAAGCTTCAAGTATCATAACTCAGAGACTCAAACTATGCTTACCCTATACATTTCAATAAAATGCTGTAAAATACAAATTCTCTATAACCTATAAAGGCATCCTGAAAGCATAATCAATATTTAGATATGTATAAACAAACAATCCTCCATTGTTTGCAAATAATACGAATTTGAACAAAATGTAACAAAAATAACGAATCTATGGCACATAATTAACAACTAAATTCTTCATTACACTGTTGAATACTTTGACGATTAGAATTCTTCATAATTGAAAACAAAAATATAACCAGTCAACTGCCACATTCTTATTGGATACAGCCATATCTTGCTCCATTTCGGATAATTTAACAATTCCATTTCGCATTTAATCAGGATTTTTGAACCGAAGATTTTTGGATTTTTTGGATCTTCATTCATTGTAAATTAATAATCAAAGAAATCTTTATAAAATGTTCTGTTGAATCTTTAAATTAAAAATTCTTTTATTTTTTAAAAAATTTCAAAATAAAAAACAAAAGAAAACGAATAAGAGAAATCTACAATAAGTGAGAAAAAAAAGATAGCGATAATAATCCATTTAAAAATTCTTTATAATAAAAATTCTCCCAAATACAAAGATCGCTGTCTCAAAATATTTTTTACGTTTTCTATTTTCCTCATTACCATTTTAACACAATTTTGTTCAGTAATCATTCTAAAAAAAAATAAAAATAAATCAAAAATAAAAGCTAAAGTTCTTTTTTTATCCACAAAAGTTTTCCTTATATATCCAAAAATAATTTAAATAAATTTATTTGATAAAAAGATTGAAAAGCCAAGGATTAAATTTAATAGTTTGGGGATTTTGAGCCCAGAGCAAGACTGACTTAAAAGTAGCAATAGTAAAAGCAGTTGCTTATTATCACCTGTTTGAGCAAGCAAATAAGACCTGGTATATCCGAGCAACATTTGTGAAAAAGAAATCCACTTAAAATAGCACGAATTTTTATGCTAATTCTAATGTAGATGAAAAATAGATAAAGCCAAAAATTATTTACATTTCAATGCAGACTGGGATTCAAAAATTCACTTCAGCTAATGAAATTTGATATTTGTTAAAAACAGACAGCAAATTTTCATATTTACATAGAATCTTGATACAATTAAAAATTTTTTTAAACTATTCACCTTTTTACTCATTAAAAATTCTACTTTTCACTTCGGAAAATGCTCAAGATGTCGCGAATCTCGAGATTGTAAACCTTTATTGTTATATTTCCACTTTCTTGACACCCAAGATTTGTTTGTAGTAGAAATGGTAGTGGTTTACATTAAACCCGGAAACTAGACGGAATGTTTCCAATCAAATTCCAATAAATAAATAATTAAATAAATTCTTCATTGTAAATGAATGTTAGAAAAGAAATATTGTTTGGAAATCATTTAACTGATTTTACATTCCTTTGATTTATTTTTTATTAAATTCCCTTGTTTTTTCGGTTTTTATCTGTGCTCTTAACTTTGTATTCCTGTCATACACGAAATCCTTTGCTATCAATCGTTTACAATACTTATCTAAATTTTGTCCAAATTTACATCCAATTTTTCTCATTAGATCTTGTTACGATGCCTATGTTGTAATTGGGTCTTAACATTTTCCGGTGTTTAATGTAAACCATTACCATTTCTAATGCAAATAAATCTTGTTGCATTAAGAAAAGGAAAGTGTAACAATAAGGGCTCTATAATCCGGCGTGGACTTAACACAGTTCCAATCGACTCATTTCGACTCAACACGACTCAGTACAATCCAACTCAACGAAGCGCAATCCCAATTCAACACAACTCAACGCAACCCGAGTCAACTCGATTCAACACAGCTGAAACCCAAATAAACTTAATCCAACAATTACACCTAGCCCATCTTAACTAGATACAATTCAACGCAATGAACTCAATTCAGTTCAGCGGATCTTTGGAAGCTGATCGACCAACTCAAAAATCAACTTGCTTAACATACTAGTTGTCGAAAATTCCGAGAGATTCGTGATATCAATTTTTAGTTCAATCATTTTTTGTAAATTTTAATTGTTATTCTTGATATTTAGTTCAATAACTTACTTAATGTTCTGCTTCCTGAATATAACTCTGTAAACAACTTACTTATTCCCAATTGGATAAGACGGTTGTATTTTATAGCGGTATGTTGCCAATCTGACACAAAGCCAATGCTTAGGAAATGGTATAATATAGCCAACTCAGGTATTTTATATATATATTTTTTTTTATTCTATCTCCCTTTATTATCAATTTCTTTGTTATATAGATATTATTGATTTGCAATGTACATATCTTGTCGTGTTCTCCAATTTTTTAAATAAAGGTTTAATTATCCAAGATTGAGATTCAACGAAATTCGAATTGGTTTCACTTCTATATCCGTACCTATTGAACAAGAATAGAAGTTGGAATAAATTCGACTCACGCAGCACAACTGCTCACGACCGCAAGCGTAAGTTATTATTGCCAAACTTCAAATTAAAGGCTCTCTTTTCTTCAAAGAAAATTTTTTCGATAGTAATTTTTGGTACCTAGAAGTGAGGTTCAAAGCGGCAGCAAATATCATCGCAAAGATGGAAACGGCCAAAGAAAGGCTGAAATGCCTGCTTAAAGAAATCAGTTCAATGCATTCAACGCCTGCAAACCAAATCGGGTCAGCGGAAGAACAACATGAAATTTATGAAGAAGCCGAGAAACTGAAGAAAAAGGATTCAGTTGTCATCAATACATTGGAAGCCGCCAACGATAAATGGTTTGAACATATCCAAAAAAACGCCCACTGAGAAAAGAAGAAATGCTGAGGGAGAAAAAGATGAGCAGATCACGAAAGGAAACATAGGATTATTTCGAATACTCCAGGACGGAAAAGAAGCGGTTATAACGCTCAAAATGCACAAAAATGAAGTCGACCGGAAATTGTCACTGCTCTCACAAGAGCCAGGAAGAGCAACAGGTTCGTCAAATATACAACACATAATCAATCTCCCTCAAATTCGCTAACCACTTTCAATGGAGATCCAAGACAATGGCGACAATTCTGGAGTGGCTTGAACGCAGCCATTCAATCACAAGTGATACCGGAAATCCAAAAACTGAACTAATTTGCATTCGTGCTTAAAAGGAAATGCTCTGCAAGCAGTGGAAAGGGTTCGAGATAGCTCTAGAAAATTATGAAGTCATAACAAAGTTGTTAAAAGACAAATATGGCGAACCTGCGATGATAATAAGAATGTTATAAAAGAATTCCAATCTATACAAAAAAAAAAAAAAAAAAAAAAAAAAAAAAAAAAAAAAGAATGAAAAAGAGTGGATTGCAAAAATCGAAACAATAGAACGTGTAATATGCTAATTGCAGGCGTTAGGCGAAAATCTGGAGCACGCAAGTATTGAAACTTCAATAGAATGCAGATTGCCTTGCTGGATACTGGAAAAAATGTATCATCAAAAGGAAACAGAAAAATTGTGATCAGTAGTAAAGTTTAGAAATTTTTTATTAAATATGATTAATGTCAACGAACAAATCAAATGCAGCCAACTTTCACATGCGTATACCGATCAAAAAACAACAATGCTCAAGCCGGAACAATCATCCGGAAGTAATCTCGTAGAAGCTCAGAGTTCACCACAATTCGAAACAATAATAAAGGTAAAAGTCGAAAACAGAAAAAAAGATCGTGTATCTTTTGGTGAATGCAACATTTATTCCACAGTTAACGCTCGCACATATCGTCTTAAAACATTGAAAAATGCATATCGTGTTTGAAAGAAAATCACAGTGCAGAAGACTGCAAGTGGAAGAAATAGTGTTTCTATTGCAAAGCTTCTTACAACATGGGGGCTATGTTACAAAAGAAATAAAAATTCTTCAGTTAATATAACGCGTTTAGTTCCCAAAGAAACTGAAAAGGGGAGTGCTTCGACAGCTAATCCAACTGTCGTAACACAAACAAATACAATAAAGGAAAATCAAAGAAATGAAACTATACTTTTATGAAAGAAATAACGGTTTTCAACTCCTTGTTTCCTCAAAGATAAAAAAGGCTTTAGTACTCTTTGATGTAGGTTCAGAAATATCGTTTATTTCTAAAAAACTAGCAAATCGGTTAAACTCGAAGAAAATTGCAGAACTAGAAATGAAAATAGCTGCGTTTGGCATGAAGAAGCCGAAGATATGCATTACAACTCAAAGAAAGCTAAGAAAACAAAACAAAACCCATATGAGTGTGCAAAAACGGCCGAACGAGAAGTTATTACATTAAACGCCAATATCATACATTATCTGACCTATGAATTGCGAGTGGTTAAGGTAGCAGTAGAGGGTCAGCTTAGAAATTTTGCAAATCATTGGAAATGACTTGACCTTCTTATCGGAGCAGATTATTTTTTCATTTTATTGGTTTAACAGCAATCAGAAAATTATATTCAGGTCATATGCTATTACAATCAAAAGATGGTTCAATAGTCGCTGCTAGTGGTGATATAAGCAAAATTTGCGACAACAACACAACATTCTCTTCTAATGCAACGATCAAAGTAAATTTTGTTTCAAAAAACCTAGTCAAACGTTTGAAATACAAATCAATTCTCGGTTAAATCATGAAACAATCGGAGAACAACATAATTGAAGAATTACACTCGAATGATGACATTGGAATTGTACACTATCTACCATATCATGAAGTATTAACTCCAAGCAAAGCCGACAAAAAAAATTGAGGATTGTCTATGATATACTGCGGCCCAATTATGTTATCAGATCTAGTGGGGATATTATTACGTTTTCGCACAATGAAAATAATTCTGAATGTTTCATTAGTTCTGAACGCTGATATGAAGAAGCATTTTTACAATTAAAATTACATCTGGAAGACAAATGTACTCGTTTTCTTTGGCCAAACGATATAAATAAGATTGTAGACGATGAAAATATAAAAAGGAGTATCTTTTGGAATGATTTCATCACCATTTTTGTTATCAGCAAAGTTGAATTATCATCTGGAAAATCATAATAGTTAAATAGCTTGCGTGATAAGAAAAAATCTATATGTCGACTATATTACTGTATTTGCAGAAGGAACAGATAAAGCTTTCCGTGAATATCAAGAAATGAAAAACATTTTTAGGGAAGTCTCTATGAATAGCAGAGAATTTCTTTCCAACAATGAAGAGTTCAAGAAGAGGATATCCGTCTGTGACCAAAACAAAACGAATAAAGAGGAATTTCTCGATCTGTCGTAAATGGATTTACAATCAAGATGTCATTCACATAAATTAAAGTCATGGATCGGAAGCAAATTAACAAAATGAACAATTTTGCAATTCACTTGCTTCACAATATGACTCATTAGGTTTTTTAGTTCTCTCAATGATACAGTTCAAACTATTTATTCAACATCCCTGAAAAGAAAGGAAGGATGGTATAAAGTTTTGAACGAAGAAGAATAACAACACTGGAACTCACTCATTAAAGATTGGCCAACACATGTGATAGATTTACCAAGAGTGGCGATAACATTTTCACCACAAACCGAAATTCATATGTTTACAGATGCTTCAAATATTGCCTATGCAGCAGCTGTCTATGTACTTAATCAAGAAAACAAAAAGTTAAATTCATTTCTCATTTACGCGAAGTCTCGAACCGCTCCAATTAAAAACATATATCAGTACCTAGATTAGAAATGTTATCCCTATTGATTGGAGTAAGAGCTGCTCAGCTTGTGATAAAACAGAAATGGACGAAAGCCATGTAAATCTATGGTCAGATTCCACATGTGCGCTCAATTGGATCAAAAATTATACAAAATTGTTCCCACGATTTGTCCAAAATCCAGTTGAAGAAATTGGAAAGGCAAAGTTCATTTTTCGTTATATAACAAGTGAGCAAAATCCAGTAGATATAGCTACGAAAGGCTTCTCACCGAAAAGGCTCCGAAATTATAAGCTGTGGTGGAAGGGACCTCAATGATAGGAAAAGGAAAAGACGGATTGGTCCCATTGTGAATTTTATTATAAACACAATGATGAATTTGAAGAAGAAATGTTGCAAAACTTACAAAGATCAGTCAAAATTTTTGAACAATTGTTCAATTCATTATTGCACACCGTTTTAATAAGTGTAAAAGATTATTGAGAGCAACGGTATTGGCTCTTCGACTTATTAAACTAACAAATAATTGTTGTTACGATCGCTGTCCATCAAAGGAAATCAAATGACCAAGGATGACCATAAGTTAGCAGAATGCTTATTGTTCCGGCAAGCACAATCGGCCGAAATAAGAGAAGAAGAAATAAATACATGGAACCCATATTAAGATGAAACTGACAAATTGTGGAGATCAACAGGTCGTCTTGAGAATTCGGAATTAGAAAGTGAAAGCAAAAATCCTATCTACTTGCCAAATCATAACACTATTAGTGAGCTTCTCATTAAACAGCAACACGACGATTTATATCACGCAGGAATACTTTGTATGAATTAAGACGCTGGATTGGATTCCCAAAGGGCGATCAGCAATCAAACGTGTGATATCATTATGTATGGGTTGTAAATCCTAAACCATTCAAACTACCCGAAATGTCAAACCTTACCGAAACACGAGTGAAGCGGTCAAGAACCTTCGAAAGGACTGGTTTAGATTACATCGTCCGCTTTCAATCAAATCTGATGATGGAATCATAAAGAGATGGAGAGCTCTTTTTTACATGTTTTTCCACGAGTCGTACACCTTGAATTAATTGAGAATTTAACTGCCGAGAGTTTTTTGCATGTTTTGAAAAGATTTGTCACTAGACGCGGATGTTCAAATTTAGTCTTGAGTGACAATGCTAGATAATTTCAATTAGTATTTAGAATACTTAGATGAAAACGCTAATTTCCAAGCTGCAAAGGGTATGATACGGAAAAAAAACAATACAAAAGCATCGGGTTGGAAGTTTATACGACCGAATTATCAGACTCACCAAACAGGCCTTAAGGAGACCAAAGCAGAAAAGTTTTAAAGGAAAGAAAATTAATTACTTTTTTAGTAGAAATCGAATATGGAGTATATTCGTCAATACTAAATTCTCGCCCATTGACCTATGTAGGATTTGATGACTACAGATTTATACGTCCAATTGATTTTTATCACCTAATCATTAGACATTCCTACTAATGTTGATACTAAAGATAATGACGAATATACTCCATATTCATTAAACATCAAGAATAAATTACGACTTTTTCTTTCTAAATTGAAAGAGATTCCATTTCTTTATTTCTTCACTCGTTAAGTTCTGTGATTGTGCCTGTCTGATTAATAACCATTCTGCTAGATTGTAATCGCCCTCTGATATATTGCTTTCTGGTATCGACAATGACTTCAGCCAGGATATTGCATTTTTATAAGTCCTTTTAATGAATCAAAAATCCAGACGGTTCTCTTATTACTTTAGTCCATTTACTGAAGCGGTGTACTTCAATAAATTGGATTTTATCTTCTTCGTAATTATATTAAAAAAAATAGCCTTCGCTAAATTTGACACACCAGCTTGTGTGATTTCGTCTTCTGCATTATAACTGAACTCACCATTAGGCCATTGTGATGGATCCTTAACTAGCCAGCACGGACCATTCCACCATAATTTGCTATAACGAAGTTTGGTTGGTGAAATTCCTCTCGTGACCATGTCAGCCAGATTTTGAGAACTCGGTATCTCAATTTAAAGTGAGCATTTCGAATTTCTTCAGCTCGTTTTTGCACAAATCGCGGAAGTAATTTCTATTCATTTTTGACCCCTAAAAAGCGTACATTTAGCGTCTGACCACACAGTAGAATCTTTTCCATCCTACTATGTTATCAGAATATCTTTTTCATGGCACCATAATTTAACATGAATTGGTCTGCTCTAACTTCTATCAACATAGATAGCAATTCCAGTTTTGAAATTGATATATCTTTTATTGGCACTATTTGAGATTTAGCATATAACAAATGAAATTTAGTAATCTTACTTTCTCCGTCAATATATCGAATATAGACGGCAGCAAAATAGACAACTTTAGACGCATCTGTAAATATATGGAGTTCCACCGACTCAGTGTTTTTTGTTATAAATCTCGGTGTCTCTTTCACTTTTTTAGGCCATTCTGATATAAGGTTTTCATTGCTCCTTGTCGATGTCATTTATGAATTGATCCGTGCATATTTTTCTTCACATAAATGTTAGATAAATTGTTTAAACCTCACCATGATCGGAATTAAGTATCCCAATGGGTCATAGTGTGAGGCGTAGAATCGTTCTTTTTGTTAATTTTTTGTTTGACCAAGGTTTCAGTATTAACCGCATAGTATCCATGTCGTGATTCCAGTTAAGTCCGAAGAAGGTTTCTTTGTTGTTTAAATCGTTCTCAGATATTCATTTTTTGAATTTCTTATCATTGGATAAAAATTCTCTGACGTTCATTGACGTTTCTCTGAAAATTTCTTTGGTTTTGTGATATTTATGTATCGCCTCTTCCGTGTTTTCTGCAGTCAAAATAATGTTATCTACAAATAAGTTTTTCTTTATTTCTGAAGCCAAATTTTGATAATGATAAGATGTAACAATTTAACCATCTGCAAAGGAATCAGATGGACAGGAAACAACTGTACAACATTTAAATTCCCTTTTACCTTCTTTTATATCAAAAAATAAATCTGTGATCTTCTTCCTTTTTCTGTTTATATCTTGCAAAGCCCTAAATACTCGAATGATAAATCTAAATAACAAGTTATCGAAATCCACGCTATCTGTACCGAATTTTTCCTTCGTTGTTGAAAGAAGTTAGTGTTGGTAAAAAGTAAGGACTTACGATTTGGATAGAATTATAAATGCGCTGACAATTAATTTTTATGTTTATTGTTAACATCGCAAATAATTATTGATAAAATAGTATGTAAAATAGAAAATTAAGAAGTAGATGTTTATGAAATAAAAATTATAATAGTCGAGGACTACCACATCGAAAATTTAAGGAATTAGAGCACTATAATTTTCAATAATAACAATCGAAATCATCCCCAGTCGAATTCTTTATGCCTGCACTGGTCAAACCAACTTTTAAGAATAACCCTTCTGTCTTAGGTAGGAGGTGTAGCTTATAAAATACAAAAAAAGGGGATTGCAGTTTCTTATGCTGTGTAGGAGATTGTTGCAATACTTCGTCCATGCTTTCATTCACACTACAATACTTCATTCATGCTTTTAAATCCTTTGAGATGCGCTAAGGCATCAGAAACAATCCTCAAATTAGTTGTAGCTTTATTAGGAATTAATAATGTGGTAAATAATATACAACCCCTATCTCATCCTTTGCATGTGTCGCTAAAATCGCGAGGATAAAAGAAGAAAATCAGTGATCCCTTTGTTTTAAATTTTTCATTGCGTATTTGATGTAGTTGACTGTGAAATCATTTCTTGTCTATCAAGTTAATGAGCTTCAAAAAAGCTTTCTTTCATCATCAGCTTACCACAGGCCCAGTCTCATGCGTGCCAAAGATGCATGCTCCCGCGACAACAAAGGATCTTTCTTGTCTCTCGAAAATGATACCAGGATCTTCAATCCACCAAGAAGATGAAAGTCTTGAGTACAAAAATCATTTCAACAAGCAAGCCGCCATCAGCTCGGTCGGGTGGGCAGCTTGTGGTATACCAATTCTTTTTCTTTCCATAACCTATCTCTCCTTCCTTTTTGCATTATAATTTCTTCATGATATTATCGGAATTGTATTGTTAATGTAATTGTTGTAGTAGTTAATGCGTATGTCGGTTATTAATCATAATAAATGTTCAATTCCCAAGTTTGAGGTTCATTTCCAAGTGAATAAACAACAAAATTGAAGAAACTGTGGAAACGGAAGAACAGAAATAATTTGTTGTTTTGTCATTATCAGAAAGAAAAAACGACACAAGGCTTGATCAGGATGCTTGAATTGTATCATTTTTATTTCGTTAAGAAGACTGACCAACTTTTCTTGGCTAGTTCAATATTTGTATAATATTTGTAGTCGTTGATCTCCGTACATCAAATTTATTCCGTTTTGAATCTTACATGTTTCATGATTAACATTCAGGATGTGAATCTTACATACTATATGATTAACATACAGGATTTTACATATGCGAGATATCGATTTTTCCATATTTGAATTAAGATTTTTTAAGAAACAAAATTTGCTTGAAAAAAAGTTGTCAATTCTCCCTAATCATTTTCAATTTTTCACTTTTTTCTTTTCATGATTGTGAACAAAGAATAATAACCATTTAGGCCTAGAAAGTTAGTCAACTAAAATAATAAACAAGAATCCACGTGAAATTTTACGAGTAGAAAATTCTATATCTTCTAACTAGCTGTCCAACAACTAAATGAAGTCAAAGCCAAAGAACCAGTCTCTTATGGGGAAGTAACTCGAGCAGTTTGAAATTTGTTTCTTAAAATTTGTAAACAGATAAAAAGTGAGTGTTGGAAACACTACAATTTCATATAAAATCGAACAAAATACTAAAATTTTGATTCTCCCTTTATATCCTTAGAACTTCATCCTACACTTGTCCAAATTCCAGTGAAGTTTTCCAAAAATTGTTTTTTTAGATGTGTCGAGCAATTTTTATCTTTGTAATGCTATATTAGTGAATTTAAGCGTATTACAGAATGGATATTCATCGTATAATGTTGATTGTGGAATAAACTAATCAGTTGATGTTTTATTCATGATAATTTTCCCTTTGTTATCAAAAACAATTGTCGCGAATTTTTTTGAATTGAATTGAGTTGTTGAGAGGTCTGACAAGCGCCAATATTACCACCAATATCTTGACCAGTGTTGATAGTCGTTGACTTGCGTTGATTTGACTTGAAGTGTGTTGAATTGAAGCCGGATAGTAATAATCCTTTATTGGTACAAAAGAGGAACGAATAGCGGAATGAAAAATGGAGAATGAAGACTCAAGAACATCTTTAGCTTACAAAATGAAGGGCTTATATGTGTTGAGAAATGGGAGTGAGTTACAATAATTATCCAACATTCTTGCAGATGTTCATTAACATACTCAAGGAACAGTGTTCCGTGTACAGATGTACAATAAAACCATTGTAACAGGATGTGAGGAGAAGAATTCCCATGCATGGGATCAGATAAGCATGAAAGCGGATGAATAACAATACTTGAGAAAACATTTGAGAAATAATCTAAGGAATACAATTTAAGTAAATGATTCATTATTGTTAACATCTGGTTACAAATCAAAGGAAGAAATTTATTTTTTATTTGTTTATTAGTTTGTGATTTGTTGAGTTTTGCGAAATTGAAATTCGCGACAACAATTGTCTGGATTCTCATGAATTTGTGAATTCAGATATTGATAATCTCAGCAGTTTATTAGAACAAATTCCATCTGAAAGCTCAAAATTTTCCTTTTAAGAGTTTGAATGATTATCTTCGCAATGGTTTTTGTTTCCAGTTTTTTCTTCATTTCCAGAAATTTCTTTGGAATTAAATCCTGTTGTGACCAGTTATGTGATGTACATATGTGCATAATAACGATTCGAATAATTTTTTGCATAAATATTTTGAGATAGAAAAGTTAGTTTAAAAAAGTTATTTCGGGTTTTCCGACAAGTTCAAGCTTGGAATGGAATTAGGAAAATCCGGATTTCAAATTTTGCGTTTCTCTTATTTGGATAAATTTGAAGAAGTGGTTAGTATTGATGAGTGCATCAAATTGTTTCCAAAAATTTTTTGGCCTGCCTAGTTGGTTCTGGTCCATTATGGAGACCAAATCATTATCATTTAAGTTAACTACTTGTGTCGCTGAAATCGCGAGATAAAAAAAAATCAGTGATCCCTTCTTGTTTAAAATTTTACATTGCATACCTCATGTAGTTGATTGTAGAATCATTTTTGTCTATCCAGTTAATAAGCTTCAAAAAGCTCTCTCTTATCATCAGCTGACGACAAGGACAATCTCATGCGCATCAAAGGCGCATGATTCCGAGACAACAAAGGATCTTTCTTGTCTCTACGGAATGATACCAGGATCCTCCATCCACGAAGATGAGGGTCCTGAGTACAAAAATCATTTCAACCAACAATCTGCCATCAGTTCGGTCGAGTGGACCAGCTTGCTAGTAATAAACCAATTCTTCATCACAGAACCTATTTCCCCTTTCCCGCCTTTTTACATTATAATCTCTTCATGATATTATCGGAATTGTACGTTAATATAATTGTTGTAATAATTGCTGCGTATGTTGATTTATAAATTAATCATAATAAAGGTTTAATCACCCAAGTTTGAGGTTCGTTACCAAGTGAATAAACATCAAAATAGAAGAAACTGTGAGAACGGAAAAACAGAATTCAACTTATTATTTTGTCCCTATCAGAAAGGAAAAAGTGCCAGCTTGTAACTTGTTTGTCAAATAATTAACTGGTTGGGCTCAAACTTGATGATTTTTTTGTCTATTTTTGCTGCAATTTTTACTTTGGCTATGAAATGTAACGTTGATATCCTACTACCAAATGAAACAATTCATTTCTCACTTTCTTCACTTTCTTGAGGACGTTTTACTTAATCTTTAAATACAAAGGATAATTGCGAGCCAATGTCAAACAATGCTTTTTCTGGAATATTAATAGTTGTTGCTCCAGTATATCCTCTCGAGCTGATATACTTGATGATTACTGAGCAAGGAATTGAATGTCTTATTTTAGTTTCAATCAGTTGATCACAATCAGTATTTGTTTTACTTTGTGTAATGATACCGTACGCACGGTAACGGAATAGAAACTTTTAAATATATCAATTCTGATACATCTTTCATTTTTGTCTCATTATAATCATGTTTCACTGACTCAGACACTATTCCGTATTCTTAGATCGGGATTTTAGATCGGCTAATTCGTATTTTCTCGATTCTAACTCTTGTAAAGCATTATGTCGACCATCTTACGCTGCTTGATGTACATTCACTAAAAGATAATTGATACTCATCGGTTCGACGTACCTTTGATTTTTGCCAAATTGTAGTTCTTGTTGAAATTTGTTAATTTCAGAAAGTAAAGCACTACGTTCTGTTTCAGCAGCGAGAAATTTATTTAGATATCTCGAGAATACTGAAGCATTTTTTTCATCTTATCGAATGATTGCACGAAATGGTTAGAGTTTTAATTGTTTCATCTTATAACGATAAATATTTTGTAATTTCTGCTTTGAGATGATGGAGTGCGATAAGATTAGCAGAAGATGCACCAATGCTTGATGTAATGCTAGCTTTATCTGCTGTAAGAACTTTAGAAGTGAACATATTTAATCCTAATTAATTAACGGTAAATTTAAGTAAGTCTGTTTAAGTATTAACTATAATACCACTTCGTGTCAAGTTTGGTAGAAGAAAATATGTTACATAAAATTATTTATTTCATATAAAATAATTACTGTGGGTATGAGTTTCAACTATATGATACCTAGAATAGTGAATACTATACGGAATAACTTGTTAGTATGTTTTCCAACAGAAACGATTTATGCTCTTGCTTGAAATGCACTAGATAGCGAAGCTATAAAAAAATTATACTAAGTGAAGAAGCGTTTTCAAAATAAACCACTATTTACATTCGTTAATGATATTTGCAGCTTGGCAAGAATAACAAAGTTAGAGGAAAAGTATACTAGTTTAATAAATCACTTTTCTCCTGGACCAATTACTGATATTTTACCGCTTAAAAATAACAATGTCGCGAAAGTCGCGAAAACTAAAATAAAATTTTAAACAAATAAAAATGGCAATGCTTTCCATACGGTCTTAACTTTTCTATCCCAAAGAACTATAAAAAATTGTTCTATTGGATAGTTCTAAATTATATCTTGTTAGAATCTTCTAGATAAATGATTCATCTAATTACGCAAAACTTTTAACATTTTCCCATGTCGAGAGTTAAATCCCTTGTAATCATTTAGCATGTCTAATCATGCACATCTGTATGCTGTTAAAAAAATGTATCTTCCATGACTCTATTTTCTAAGAGCTTGAGAAAATTGTAATTCTTTTTTTATCATTTAACATATCTGTATGCTTAATGTATTTTCTCATGCAACAATCTTGTAATAGTCTGAGAAAATTGTAATTCATTTTTTGTATTCTGTTTAGTCACTCCCACTTCTTACCAAATATAAGCCTCTATATCGCTAACGGATTCATTCTCCTTCATCTTCTTCATTCGTCATTATTATTATCACCTTCGTCACTAATAAAATCTTCCTAATACTAGTTCGCGACACAACAGCTCGTCCGACACACACGGATCACTACTTCAACAAATTTTTCCATAACAGTTTTCTACGGATTACCACTATTACAAAAATTTCCACCACAAACAATATATTGCCAATAAATTCTTTAAAGGTAGCGCTGGCATAAGAATTCCTGATCATCCTACTGTAATTTCAATATTGAACTGAAAACTCCACTAGTTGAACTAGGGCAAATATTTCAGGAGAACAAGGTGCATATAAAGCTAGCGATATAGAGTTTTACGAAATTGTAATCGGAGTCATAGCAGCAGTTCTTTTAGTGCAGTCGATGTATTAAGTGATAACGGCGGCTCCCCTTTTGAGAATATAAACAAAGGCGAAAATGTCTCTGTTTCTAAAAAAAGTAGTTGACAAGATCCACAACCTAAAATACAGAGCCAACACCAATGCCGTCTACGCCAAGGTCAGCATCATCAATACTCTCCAGCAACTAACAAGTAATCTGAACAAGTGAATAACACTTTTCTACAAGACACTAAGAACAACAATCTGCACATTATAGTTGCCTCCATATTAACAGTGGCTGGGATTGCTCTAGGAGTGGCTATTGCAACTCACTTGGAAATTCAGTAGTGGGAATAGCAGCTGGAGCTTGCTGTCTAGCTACCATTGCTATTATTACATACTATTGCACGCCTAAAAGCTTAATTGAGAATAGTAAAATTGAAGTGGTTGATATAAAAGAAAAAAACTACTGTTGTAAATAAATAAATGTGATAGTCTACCATTGGATCTTATCTTATAAATAAAAATGTAAATCTAACCTGTTACCTACGCCCGATCCATGGTAAATTCCCAACCGATTTTTTTCAAATTTTCACACAATCTTCTACTCCAACCGACCTTCTTTATAAGTAAATATGGCTACGTTTTTCCACGTGTCAGTATACACCTTATTACTTTTTTTCACGTGTCACGTACGTGACAACTAAAAATAATTGAGGAGGTGGAGTTTATTGGCTCCGCCTTCCTTTTTTTCTCTCATTCTCCTTCTTCCGCGCATCTCTCTAAAAGTAACAACAGCTAGCCCTCCTTTTTATCTCTCACTTCTCATTCTCCTTCTTTCCTCACTTCTCTAATAACAATTAATAAAAGAAATAAAAAGTCGAAGAAAAATTTTGATGAAATATTAAAATGATAATAATAAAAAGAAAAAAATTCACAACAAAAAGTAAAAAGAAGAACAAACCTTTTCTTGAAAGATATTTTGAACCTACATTATCATCGTTCCAGTCATTGATGGTTTTCGTTTCACCATTAATACACTTCCTAAAGGAATAGATAAAAATTACAAATTAGTTGAAAATATTATTTTGAAATGAATATTATCAAATTAAAAATTGTGTAATATAATATACAATAATAAAAAAGAAAAAAACTTAACAAATAATAAAAATGGATAATTATTGATTTAACCCTCAGCTGCGTTCAACGTGATGAGCCTCGCGCACCAAGAAATGCGCATCACATCAAACGCCAATAATGGCGCCCTTTTCTATCATTTTACATAGGAAAGTCAACGGGAGCGGTTTAATGCTCCGACCCGGGCTTTTTTTTTACTTTTCTCCTTTTTTATTTTATAAATTTATCATTAGATTTGTTTTATTGATATTATTGATTTTTTACTCTTGCGCAATAAATAATTTTTGATCATTTCTTTGTAACCCTTAGCTAGGGTAAATGTGGAAGACTTTCGCGCGCCAACAAATACACATCATCAATA
>HG738187.1:0-24046 GCA_000499405.2 Onchocerca volvulus
ACCGAAGAATCGTAATTATAGGAGAAACAATATCATTATTGAGATCACAAGTTCCGTCTGTAGCCATGCTTCGATGGAATTTTGACTTCCTCGCCGAAAATCTTGACTGCGGTTATTGACAAAAAATTGAAAGTTAGTGCTGCCTGGATTAGCATCGATCACTCGTTACTATCAGTTTTGTCCGTACTTGTTTCTTGTCTGAAAAATGCCTTGAAATTCCGAACATTCGTTATTTCGTCAGTGTCACCAATCAGATCAAAAGAAAGGAAAAAATCTAGAAAATATAATGAATTTAAACTTTAAAATAATCAATAAGTAGTCTCTCGATGTAATATAAAATTTTAATGACTCATGTGTTAATGTATTATGCAAAAAATAACGATTTAACTTTGATTGCGATTGAGATTGGCAGTGAAAATTCGTTGACGTCGGATACTGTAGGAAATTGTGAAGTATACAATAAGCGTAGCATTCGGTAAAAATATTGTCCACAGTTTATAAGAACTGAGAGATAATGAGGCATTGATAATGTATTAAATATCATCTAATGGAGACTTAATACAACGCTGCTACAGCATATTTTGAGAATCGCTAATAAATTTGAACATAATACAAGAGTCAAAGCATATGGATTTTGATACAATCAGGAAATCGCACATCAATTGTTCCAACATTTTCATATTTAGTTTCCCTTAGATAAAATGAAATTGAATTGTAGAAAATACTTTCTTTGCTCTGTTATCATTTGGGAAAGTTGTCATTTCAACATTGTCAAAAAAGCTTTCGAAAGTTTTATTGCTTTTCCCATCATTGCCTCTTGGCATTTAAGAAAATCGACTTTAATGATTTGAAAAAAAGCCATATAGCTATTCAGCTATATATGAGTAGTACTTAAGTGCATGAAATGCAATTAGTGTGTCCCTTCAGTGAACTTAGCTTTGGCATGCTGACACTTTATTTCCAACTTTTCATTTTTTTTTTTTTTATTTTTTAGAGGGAGGGAGATGAAAGCAATAAAGATTGAATGACAGATGCATTTTACAAACAAGTATAAATTTTAATCGCATTTAAATGGAAAATAAATCAAACTTTAAATAATAAATGTTTTCATATTTTATGTACGCCATAAATTCTGTCGAAATCACAGTATCATGCAAGGAGAATACATATGAATTACAAAAAATTCTTTTTATTTACTAAAGCTTAAAAAGGTTTCAAAGATCACATCATGAAAATTGTGTCCTTTAATTTGATTGTTTTGCACAATTTCTTTCTCAACTCAAACTGGAGACACAGTATACTGTGAAATAGTAATAAAACGGTTGAAAATTTCAATATAAACATTCAAAGATGGCTAAATAATAAAAGCGGGATAGGAGTGAAAGAATTCGAATATAAATTATTTTTTATTCGTTAAATCTTTGATATTTCAGGGCTGATTAAAAAAAATTACTTCAGTTAACATTTAACTTGTAAGGTAGTGTTTAAGGATGACAAAGTACAATTACTGAATCTTTGTTAAGACAAAAATAAAATGATAGATATTACCCATGAGCTATGTCGCCGATCTTCTTTGTCGTGACAGTAATAAGAGTTCTTGTTTTATCGTGTTGTTATCGAATGTATAGCGGTATCTCAAACTTGGGTAATTAAACCTTTTATTACAGAAATTTAGATAACACGATAACATACGAAATTTACAAATCAATTATATTAACAAAACAATTTAGATGACGATTTGTTAATATAAGAAAAGAGAATAAAGATATCATTAAGAAGAAACCAAAAACCCAGACGGCGGAACCAACCGTCTCCCTGTTAGCTTCCTTTGAAAAATGATGCACAAAGGCATCTTTGTAACATGATAATCTTTTCTTTGTTAGCGCTTGAGATAGCGCTTTTATGGTATAATTTACAACAGAATGAAACAAAGGTTAAGACGTTTAACACAATCATATGGCAAGCTTAAGCAACTCAACAAAGCCATAAAACTAAGCCATTTAAGTTGAAACAAAGAGACAAATTTCTTGCAACCATCAGCGGTTACAATTTGCTTCTTCTAAAACAAAGAAATCACTTTTGTATGATCTCTCTCGCTTCTTTCAGCGACAAGCTACCTAAGATATCGCACTAATGCTTGAAAAAAAATCATTTTATACACTGCTTGAAAAACATCAACGAATCACATCAATAGCTAATAACTAGATGAAACCAAGCAGAAAATGTAATTTTTTTGACTCGAAAAAACTATTGAATCTTTATAAACCCTATGGCTACAAAGTGATTTACTGTCAACAGAAAAATAAATTGTAAACTTGCAATAAATATGAACATATCTGTAGCAGCGAATGTACTATAAATCCAAACTACATCATCTGTTAAAATTTATAACCAATCAATAATGAATAATAGTTCAAAATTCAAAAAACGAATAAGTTAATTAAACTGTCAACGAGGATACATCAGGCAAATATCGCAAAGCATCTCATTATAATCAATTGAAAAAAATCACAAGTGCGTATTAAAAATAAGTCTTTGTCTACGGCAAAATATTTGATTAGAAACTACCAAACTCCATATTTTATGCAAAGTTGAAATTTTTAAATCCTTCCGACTTCATACTGCTTGATATTCTGAAAAACTAAACTTTCTAATTTTACTCTCTTTCCGCTTTTGTTGTTAGTAATCTAAAATTAGTCATTTCCTTTGACGAAGTTAAATTTCGCAGTTTAATTTTCGCTCGTCGGAGAAGAATACGAAATTACTTGCATTTGATATGTAATATTAGAAATCGATTATAAATTGCTTAGGTTTTCCCTGTATTCTTCTTTTTAAAAAAGATCCGCATGAAACTCGGAATCATCATACAGTCATTTGGAATTTAGTGAACGAATAAAAATCCTGATAATATGGCTACGAACAGACTGCCGGGAAAATTGATTCCTTGATTCAGTTAATCTACAGTTTGGGTAATTATACCTTTTATTATTAGTAAAATTTGATGACGCGAGATTTGACATGATAATTACAAGAAATCATCAACAAAGCAAATTTAATTGAAGAGTTATTAATATAATAAAAAGGAGATAGTGAGGAAGTTCTAAATAACTGGTACATAAAACAAACCAGTCGTCATGATGAATAGTTTAAAAATGATAAAGGAATAAAACTGAGAGCGCAGTACACTTGTGTTTTCGTTAAATTTACATTGGTATAGATCAGGGTTGTAAAAAAATGAATGCATATGCAAAAAGTTAATGAAGTGTTCAAGAATAACGAACAAAAAATCATATTTCGATATTCGGTTATTCCGAAATATGAACTGCAAATTAACTTAAACTGCTTTTTATTTTCAATAGCTTAGGCAAAACAGTTGCAATTTGAAAGAAATAGGATAAAAAATTACAAATAAGAAAATGTGACTAAAATGAATGAACGACCGTAAAGATTGTCCTCACTGCAGAATACAACTATCAAAAGCATATCCCTAACAATACTGTAAACGGGAGTAGATAAAACAGTATTTTTACCGTAACTGCCAGTATTTTTATCATATTGTGTTCGTCTTGTCGAATACATTTATTTTATTTTTCAACAGTTTGATAATATTAGAAATACTGCAATAATAAAGTAAAAACGAATCATTTTTCTGCTAGCGGTTTTTTTTTTTGAAAATATTTATTTTTCCCAATTTAGTTACTGCGAAAATCAGCCTCAACTGATTAGACTCTGAAGTGGAAATGTTGCAAAATGCTCTTTACTTTTTTTTTCGTTGCAAGAATGGCAATCAAATGGAAAATACGCTATTACTTAATGACAAGTATAAATTTAATTGCAAAATTGTTTCTTATTTTATTTTTGTACTATATTCACTATAATTGCTATTAGCAATTTAAAAATTATATCAAATCGTATTTTCACTTCTTTTAGGAAAATTGAAATTATTGAAAATGTGAATTGAAAGAAACTTAAAATGGGTTAAACTTGCTATTCTATCCGTGGATATTATGAGCCTGAAATTATTGGCACAGGAAAGAAAGGAGCTCAATGTTTTTCAATCATGAACTCTGATTTCCTTTTTCGCGTCAAATGCAAGACTGGGTTTACTAGAACTACTTAGTTCAGTTGTAACAATTAGATTGTTTTCTAGTATATTTACATCTATACTTTGTAGATTACGGTATTTTGAACTCTAATTTTGATGAAGTTTTGATCAAAGTTTGAACTCTAACTTTGATGAAATTTTAATCAAGCTATTTTGACTATTGTAGCTTCAAAATGCATGAATTTACAGCAACTTTCTACAAATTTTTGATTATTATTGGAAAATAATATGATTACAGGCCTGCAAGAAGGATATGATACAAATAGTCAACCAGCATTCAGGTTTTTTCAGCCGCAGAAATAAAAAAAAAAAAAATTTTAAAAACTTCATCAGCTCGTTTGTTTCATTATTGACTTTTCGTATAAATAGGCTAATAAACTTTTTTGTTTGATAATATCGAATTTATTCCTTTAAATTAAGTTAATAATTATCGCAAATATTAAAGCATTGTTTCATTGCTTGTGACATCTCAGAGATACTTCCAAATAATGTGAAATCGTGACTTTTGTTTGTCAAAAGCGTTAGAACAAGTTATTTTCAATGCTTCTCAAAACATAACAGATTTTTGCTTCATCTCATTATACAGAAATAACATGTGAAACAGTCTCCATTTGACTTTTGAGAAATGAATTCACAGTGAAATTGACAAGAAGATACGCAAGTGAGAAATGAAAGTAAAATATAATAGCAAGGGAATAATTAAACAAATAGAAACATAAATTTATTAACAGGCATAAATTTTAACCACATTTATTGAGTAATAGAGAGATTTTAAAAATTATTGTGATTTTTATATTTTGCATTCGACAAATAATTTTGTCGAATACAAAATGTAACAGTATTATGCAGGAAAAGTATATATGGAGTATAAAAAAATAATCATTTAAAAGTAGTCATTTATTTCTCTCATTATCTCAGCTATCAAATTGTATATCATTTGAGCTGTTATATTCTGATATAAACTTTTATTTTGTTATCTTAAAAAAATTTAGAAGAGTCAGATAACGCGTTACTGCATATGAATTTGTCCGCTTTGACTCAATCAATTCGTACAATTTCCTTTATTGCGAAAGTTTGAGGTACGGTATCATGTAATCTATATACATAAAAATGTAAATGCTCCTTGTGACTGATAACAAAACTTCGCAATTTCTCCATCGATTGCTTTCAAATTTTGATATAACCTTTTATTCGAACAGGCCATCTTTTTTACATGGACTTACTTACTTTTTTCCGCATGCCACGTCCGTGACAACTAAAAATAGGTGAGGGGCGGAATTTTTTGACTCCGCCCTACATCATGCTTTCATGAGCGGATAGAATATATTCAGCTCGCCTACTTTCTGCATTGACTGCGGCTGCTCCCTGCAACTTTTCATATTTTTCAACGATTGATTTGAAATTTCCATACAATGTTGCATTCGAATAGCGCGTGTTTTTAAATTGATAAAGCACGTAATTTAAGCTATTCCGTTTGTTTTTTGCTTTGCGAAGAATACAGTTCGTTTATTTTTTGATTTGAGGGAAATGTAGTTACGTCGCAGAAATGTCGAGTTCATGATAGTGTATAATGAAATATTTCGTTTAAGCAATTCATTTCACAATATTTGTGGATATACAATAATTTTTATTATTTTATATAGATGTAGAGATTGCCTGGTTTATCGATTCAAAAACACGCAACATATAATTGTTCATTTGAAAAGCAATCGGTTTCTAGATCTAAACAGTACAATTTCAAAGATTGGCCCTGAGCTTTGTTGATGGTAGATGCAAACGCCAATCGAATTGGGAATTGCACTTCCTTAAATTGGAATGGCATGTCCGTTGGAATATGATTCTCATATTGCTCATGAATTATTTTACTGCAAGCCGCAGCTGTTGCAAAGTTTTGACTGGTTGATATTTCGCAGCATGATAATTGGTACACCGATTCTAGCAGATCGAGTGAGTCCGAAAATTCTGTTGCATAATTAACCGTTCTATCTGCTTCCATAACAGTATCGACGGACTTGCATGTGACTGCCTCGCTTTGAATGTTAGACTGAATAATATTGTTAAGTTCGTCGAATTTCTTTGTTCTTGGTTGTAAGAATAGTTCGTTCACTCAGCAATTGATCCTTATAATTAATTTTAATAGGAGGAAATACCTTTTCAACCAACTCTTCTTTTGATGTCACTGAATAGCGGAAGTTGTGATGCGATGAGATTCTTCTGAAGCCAAATTGAAATTCATCCGGCACCTTTCCGTTCCCATTTTCCAGAAATTAATGTGAGAATGTCCCAACTGATCGATCGTTTTGCAGCTGAACATGCATATTTGTAGCTAATTTCAACGTCTTTACAGTGGCCATAAAGTAGAGATTTCAGGCAAGCATTTATTTCGTCCACTGGTAGCGATCGAAGAATTATAGATGATGTTTGTCCTGCAAACGATGCCAATGCGCTCCCAAATGGTCTGATATTTCCTTGCAACGATCGATCGAGGAGTCCGATCGATCTTTTTGTGCCATTGTACATTCGTCCCAAACAATAAATTTGGATTTTTGTAGTACTTTTCCCATGCCGGATGTTTTGGAAATTTTGCACATGGGAGTTCCAATGAATTGCATGCTGAATAGCAATTTCAAAGCAAATTGAGCCGTTCTTCCACTTGGCAACAATGTTGCAGTTATTCCGGACGATGCAAGATCTAAGGCTATATCATTTTAGGATCAAATTGCTGCTAGAATCAGTTTAACTAGAAACATTTTACCACTTCCTCCTGACTCATTTAAAAAAAAGATTTCTCCAACTCCCTTACTGACGGTTTGCATTATTTGATCGTAAATGCCTTTTTGATTCAAACGTTAGCTTAGGAATATTTGATTACAAATATGACAAAAGATCAGTCTTGTTGTAATTCTGTTCGCTGCAATTCTACATCGAACGAAGCAGCAGCAGCAGCAGATCGATTCGATGACGGTATTCTCAATTAATTGAGAAATTTGTTCGCGATTTTCAAGCACAAATCTTCAATCATTATCAACGCCTCGTTGTAGATTTCTGCTATGAAATCCATGTTCATATTTGAATTTTCGTTGCGTATTCGATGGAGAATATCTTCAGCCATATACGATTTATATTTCTCCCATAATTCTATTGAGATGAAGGAGAGCAGGCGGTCGGTATGGTTGCAAACACTGTACGAATTTGATTTGGATGTTACGTGTTGCATGTGTTACAAATGCATAGATCCCAGTGTCAGTCGTTTTCCAATAAATTCAAAGCTTGACAACTGGGAACATTTACTAACAACATGCTAAGAAAGAAACATTAGTTTTGATTAGGATGCACGGTGTACAATTTGCGATCTTAATTTGTTTGAATATGCCAGGTGTCCGTCAACTGATTCTCCTTGTTTGCGTTATTCAAATGATTTTCTATTCGCATTTCATATGTAATAAGTAGACACTTCCAAAACAATAGTGTTTTCGCAAATGGGTTATTTTGATATAATGTGAAAAAAGCAGTTAACGTTGTAGCCGGTGGATTCAGGGCTGTTTGTTGCACATTTGCAGCTGTGAAATAAACACGCTGTCCTATTTTCTAGATGTATTGTTAAGTGAACAACAGCTGGACTTCGTTCATATATGGGAAATGAAAGAAATCGCCATACAGATTCGTTGCTGCTTATATATCTTCCAGCCTGATATTGTGCGATTTCATCGATCTGTAATATGGGATTTCTGATTTTTTTTTTTTTTTTAATCATTTCTTTCAGGCTGCGCGCAAAATTATTCACATATTTACAAATGTATTTGCTCGATTTGACGGAGTTAGAGTACTCCACGTTTATGTGCATTTTGTATGTTTTTAATTGCGAATATGGAACAACCCGCCGATTATCTACTTCCATGTCACCATTCCACATATGTATGGTTACTAATTGACTGCGATCTTCTGCTGATCTTCTTCTGTATAAAGGATATCCATCGTTTCCTGTAACTGTTTTGGATATTAATGCTCGGGGAGTATCGCTTAGAGCACTTTCCGTCTATCATGCATGGTGATTTTGGATTCAGTATGCCGCAAAATCCACTTATCATATTATTCTCATAACTTCATACAAATGCTTATCGACGTTAGCATCAGGTATTTCAGCGCATATTACATCGTCGATTTCATTTGAAATGATATTGTCATAAAGCATGAATAGTATATATGCATGTGGCAGTCCTCTCTTTGTCCATTCTATTGAGTACATCCAGTAGCCCACAGACCTGAATACTTCATGTTTTACCGTGAAATCCATCAGCGAATTCAGCTTCTGTCTGAAAACACGTGCTGTGTTGTCATGCCTATCCATCGGCGATTGCCCAGGAAGTAAGAGATTTTGTATATCATCCCAAGTTAACTGCATGTGAATGTAATGAATAGATCTGGACGCTTGTATTTGCGAACATCTGCAATTGCATCTTGAGCGTACTCAGGACGTAGACTACCTGCATACGAAGATGGTAAAATCGTTAGTTTTCCGATGTTGGTTGTATTACCGGCATTTACAACTGCATCTCGCAAATGAATATATTCTTCATAGCGAAGCTTGGTCTGATTCAAACGGATGAATACCAAACGTTCTGTTTCGATTTTTGCATACATATCTACGATATTTTGGTGAAACAACTGACGGCAATTCCCAAAATGTGATTGCCTTCATTCTCTTGAATCATTAATCGGTATGAATAATAGTTTACTGCGCTTCATTTCTTATTTGTTTCTTCGCCACTGATTGGATTAACGTTGAAGTGATATCCATCGACATCCCAAAAAATGATTGGATATTACAAAGTATCATAGCATCGATGAGTTTCTGCCATTTTTGTCAATTAATGGTCTCTCCGATAAAGAACGATATCTCTAGGTTCGAATTGATCTCCGACTATAAACAAGTGCCACTTTGTCTATGGTTGGAGCATTGAATCTTCGCATATGTTCTCCAATAGCTTTTTGTCAGCATTAAAAATAATCTTGCGTGCATCAAATGGCATCATGTCAATTGCTGTTTGAACAAACGCATTAAAGTGTTTTTTTCGTGAAGAAGATGTTGCAATTGGGAAACAACGGATTTTTCTATATCGGTATGAATTCCGTAGCATGCATTCAATTCATAATTGCTGTCACCGATGAAATTTATTCTTAAGAATTTATGCTGACCATCTGGCAACGGATGCAGGGATCCGCCTTTATGATAAATTTGTCCTTCCATTTTGAAAGTTGGCATAAAATGTGTTGTTATGATTTCTATGTCGAACGATATCATTTGGAAGCACGAGTTGTATTTTCTGATTTTAGATAGGAAACGCTTTGATTCGCAGTATATCCAGCCGATCTTCTTAACAATGATCATTGATGTGACAATGATCAAGAGTTTGTTTCTTATTGTATGATTATCGAAACGTCGCGGTATCTCAAACTTGAGTAATTAAACCTTTATTACAAAAATTTAAACAACATGACAACGTACCCAACAATTCAAAATCAATTATATCAATGAAACAATTTAAATGACGATTTATCAATACGAAAAAGAAATGGGAGGTCGAGGATAAAGAATAAGCGGGAATTTGAAATATTCCAGACGGAGCGTCCAACCGCACTCTTTGATAGTCTTCGTTAAATGATCTACAAAGGAGCGTCTCCTAGCATAAGAAAGCTTTTCTTTGTTAACTCATGAAAGCGCGCTTTTATGGTACGATTTATAACAGCATAAAACAAAGGTTAAAACATTTGACAAAGCCATAAGCAAGCTAAAGCTACTTAACAAAACCCTATAAAACAAAATCATTTGATTTGAAAAAAAGAAATAAATTTCACACAACCATCAAGGTTTATAAATTATTTCCTTTAAAACAAAGAAATCGCATTTCTCTGGTCTTTCTCGCTCATTTCAGCGACAAGCAAGTTTTTAGTGACTCTGGCGGTTCTTCAAATTGAGGTAGTTTAATTTTTCCGGCGGCGTAACACATTCCTTTCGTTTCTCCTTTAAATTTCATAGCCTCGCACTAAGCACATACTTCACTCAGAGTGACAATGAGAACATGAGTACTCAACTATAAACATCAGCTGGGTTATACTGGAATGCAAGGGATTATAATCGCGTGATTGCTAAGCATGGAGTCGTGTTAGACGTTGACTTCCTGTTTGTCGTTGGCGTCTTCCATTCTCAGCCTGTCACGTTCATTCTGTTTTGAAGGAAGCAAATCTGAAGTTGCCATCGACATGCTCGCAACCGCGCAGCCTCAATGCATGCCGCTCTGCTCGTGTTCGAGTCAATCTTTGCCTTTTTCGCTTATTCGCTGATACTCGTTCTTCGTCAGTTTAATTTGCAATTAATGTCGCGTGCTTCCAATTGGCAAGCATGACGGCCTAAGTTTGATCTTCTGCGAGGCATTATTCGGATGAAATAAAGCAGATACGTTGCACTCGAGCTGCTCTCGAAATTGAATTTTGACTGAATCTGAAGTTGAATTATAAATGCTTAATTGAATTGTTGGAAAAGAAAATACTAGCAATCGTAAGCTTTAGTTTATTCAAAATCTTAAATCTCTGAAAGTTTTTACTTATTGCTTTGAAATTTTGATAGAAGTTGAATTCCGAGAATTGAATTGCTTGCTGAATTGTTGGTACTGCAAAAAATTAAATATGATATTAAGAGATACTAATAGTCATAAATGGTAAAATGTTCATTTGTTTTTAAAAACGTAAAAATCGATAAAAGCAATCCAAATGTCCTTCGATCTTGAAAAAAAAAAAAAGAATCTTGATGTTCAAAAATTCAAGATTTCAAAAAAGTTTAAAATCTTGACGTGGAGGTACTCACTGAATCTCTGAACAATTTACTCGATAAAATTTGTTTATGGTATGCGATGGGGCAGTTTAATTGTTGATAAATGTTGGAACGTTTGGTTGACAGTGTTGTGGAAGCTTGAAAATTGAATTGAGCTGTGGATGGGACAGATTTGAATTAAGTCCTTTATTCATAGTAGCAGTAATCGAATAATATATAAATGGCAGCACAGTACAAAATCAGGCGTGTAGTGAAGGAAATTGGGTGATATCAATTGGGATTTTAAAGAAGAATATATATTGGGAACTTGGACAAGAGTAACATAACTTAAGATCTTCCAGTTAGAGCGAATCCAACTCGAAATGAATAAATGGGGAAAAGTGTTTTTTTTTTGTTTTTTTTGTTTTTTTTTTTTGAGTTTAGTAGGGGTATTTGAAATGTTAAGAGTCGAGCGTGTTGGGATATAAAACAATTGATAACAAAATAATTGTGAGAAAAGAAACAAAAGAATTGTTAGTGTTTACGAAAAAAAAAAAATGTTGTGATACAATTTAACTGGATACAGAGATGGGAACGGATATGCAAGCACAGGATTAATGATTTCATTAAACTGTGATCGGAAATGTATAGATGAATCTATGTATAAAAAAAAATGTAAATGCTACCTGTTACTCACGCCCGATCTCCGGCAAATCCTCAACCGACTTTTTTCAAATTTTGACACAACCTTCTACTCTGGAGTTTATTGGATCCGCTTACCTTTTTTTCTGTTATTCTCCTTTTTTCTCCCATCTTTCTTCTTGAGTAAAAGATACGGTTAGCCTCCGCCTATCTTTTTTTCTGCCATTCTCCTTTTTTCCTTCATCTTTCTCTCTTCTTCTTCTTGGGTAAAAAGATGCGGTTAACAATAATAAGAGAAATTAAACTGGGTTCAATGTGATAACCGTCGCGCGCCAATAAGTGCGCATCATCATCACGCGCGTAACAAGGGCGCCCTTTCTATCATTTTGTATGTCCGCGGGAGCGGTTTAATGCTCCGATTTACTTCTTTTTTATTTTATAAATATTTTATTTTATAGTTTTCTCCTTTAATCGTCGCCCATCATAATTACGCGCTAACAAAGGCACTCTTTCTATCATTTTATATTCATTTTATATAGAAATGTCAACGGAAGCGGTTTAATGCTCCGAATCGGGTTTTTTTTTTGGTTTTCTCTTTTAGTCGTTTTCTTCTTTTTTATTTAATAAATTTATCATTAGATTTGTTTATTGATATTATTGATTTTTTACTCTTGCGCAATAAATAATTTTTGATGATTTCTTTGCAACCCTCAACTAGGTTCAATGTCGATGACCGTCACGCGCCGACAAAAACGCATCATCAACATGCACTAAGGGCGTCCTTTTCTATCATTTTAAATAGGGATTTGAATAAGAGCAGTGCAATAAATAATTATTGATCATTTCTTTGCAATCCTCAACCAGGTTCAATGTCTATGACCGTCGCGCGCCAACAAAAACGCATCATCAACATGCACTAACAAGGGCGCCCTTTCCTACCATTTTAAATAAGGATTTCAATGAGAGTAGTTTAATGTTTCGACTCGGGTTTTTTTCCCTTTAATCGTTTTCTCCTTTTTTATTTTATAAATTTATCATTAGATTTGTTTTATTGATATTATTTATTTTTCGCTGCTGTGTAATAAATAATAATTAATAGTAATGATAAAAAATGAAAAAGAATAAATAATAATAATTAATAATAAATAATAAGGAATTTTTTGACTCTGCCCTTCCGCATCTTCATGAGCGACAGAATTTATTGAACCACGCCTTCTTTCTGCATTGACGTCTTCTCTCTGCCGCGTTGAATTCAAATAGGCGCGTGTTTTTAAATGAAGAAGGCCAGTAGTTTGAACCTTTCGTTTATTTTTTGCTTTATGGGGAGTTTGGTTGCTCACACAAATGTCGGGAGCATGATAATGTATAATGAAATGTTTCCTTCAAACAATTTCTGAATTATCTTTTCTCATATTGGGCTGATATTACTTCTAATATTAGGTCGTGTCTTGGATTCCAATGGATACGTTATTTCCGACAGAAAGGTTCCAATGGATACGTTATTTTAATTTAAGAGACTGCAATTCCCAGTTTGATAGACGTTTGCATTCACGCTCAAAAAAGCTCAGAGAAATCCTTACAGTTGTGCGGTTTAGATCAATGGGTAAAATTTACGAAAAGAAGCAATTCAAAACACAATCTAATAATAGAAGCCAGAGAGATAATCCTTAAATTGCTTGAACGAAACGATTGATTATACACTATCCTGACGTCGACATTAGTGCAACGCAACTAAATCCCCCCACAAATCAAAAAATAAACGAGTCACAAACAAACGAAAAGCTTGAATTGCTCGCCTTAATTATTTAAAAACAATTACCCACTGGAATGCAACGCGTATCAAAAATTGAAATCAATCGATGAATATTTAAAAACATGCGTGTATTCGACTGCAACTTTGTGTCAAAATTTCAAAGCAATAGGTTAAGGACTTTCCGGTATTTAAAATTTTGAATATAGATGATGTGCGTGTTTAAGAACTAACGGAGGCTTAAGATTTTGAACAGACGAACATTGACATTTCTATTTATATAGATTAGTTGGAGCCGGACACGCGAAGCGTGGTCGGCCCCCCATAGATAGCTGGATCGGCCATGCGGAGCATGGCCGGGCCAGCTAGTAAGCTTGTAAAATTCCAGCGAAGTAGTTTTGTCAAAAGAAAAGATTGCATTAAGCTTTTAAAATTGTTTTAAATTCAATTTCGTTATACCCGGGTAAAGAATTATTTTGAAAAATATTCGATTACATAACTGAAAGATGTAAGTGAGTTTTTTTTCTTTTTTTTTAGGAATCGCTTCATCAAACTTTAAAAACAAATGAAACAAATCAATCACAAATGGGAGAATGGCGAACATGAAGAATTGTTGCTTCGAGTGGTGCAAGAAGGGCTTCAAGCGATATTTATGAAGCTATACGCACCTTTCACGGAATTTTCTCATGTTCAATACTTTTAATAATATTTTATTAGGTTGTTTCAACAATAAAGTACCAATCCCAAATTCTTGCCATTTGTACAAGTCTGCATGCAAAAGTGTTTCGGGGAAAACATTTTCCTATATTATTTGTAAATTAGCGTGGGAAATAGCATACAATGAGAAATAATTTATGATGATTCATTGGAAAATTTTACAAATATTTAACCATTTGATTATATAATTTTTCATTATAATTAGTTTTAGTTGAGAACCGATTTTGGTTTTCCCATTTTTCTTCCTTTAATTCTAATTTTATTCTACCCAAGTCATTCGTTCACGTTCATTTTATCGTGCATGTCTTGTTCTTACCGTATGTTTTACTCGGAAAAAGGAAGGGAGAGAAAGATGTGAGGAAGAAGGAGAATGAAAGAAAAAGGAGGGCGGAGTCAATATTTCTCGCCTCCTCACTTATTTTTAGTTGTCGCGGACGTGACACGTGAAAAAGATATGTTTATATAAAAACACTCGCTTATTCGAATGCAAGGTTATATCAAAATTTTGAAAGCAGTCGGTGAAGAACTTCCGGTGATCCTTGAGTGAACACAGGTAACATTTACATTTTTATTTATATAAATAGAAAATAGATAATATAGTACATTATACGAAAAAATCACCACACTGGTCCCAAAAATCATTGTTTTTATTAAGAATTTTGATGCACTTGAAAGGGATTTCAACCATCATGAAGTTTGTCGCTGAAATAGCGAGGAGGATCGGAAAATTAATTTTTTTGTTTTAAATGGAATAATTTATAACCCTTAATGGTTGTATGAATTTTCTGTGCTTCAATCAAATGACTTTGTTTCATTTGGCTTTGTCAAATAGCTTTAACCTTTTTTTATACTGTTGTAAATCATACCATAAAAACGCTCTCTCATGCGCTAACAAAGCTTTCTCATTGCACGAAGACGCTTCCTTGTGGATCATTGTAAAGATTGGCATCAACGAGTGCGGTTGGATATTTTGGCTTGGGTATTGGATTTTCCCTTATTTTTTATTCCCTTCGTATTACGAAATTGTCTTTTAAATTATTTTATTAATATAACTGATTTGTAATTGTGGCGTGAGTTATCGTGTTATTTTTTTAATAAAGATTTGATTTTCCAAGTTTAGATATCGCAAAGTTTCGATAACAGTACGATAAGAAACAATAATCCTTAATCATTTTCACGGTTAAGAAGATCGGCGACAAAGTTTCAATGCCTGATAATTAAGGAGAGTATTAGTATTTAAGAAGCAATTATGATTTATTGTGAAATTAGATTTTCATTTCCTATGCAACTACCATGAAAAGTGCCACAACAGTGTCACCGATGTGCTATTGTTTTTCATCTGTAAGATTAAATGTTTAAACTATTATTTACTGAGTTCACTGTGCCAACTATTAATTAACTTCAGTGTTTAGCTAAACTAATTTTTAGAGCACTTTCTGAGTATTTCTTCATCAAAAATAAATTAAAAATGTCAATTTAATTACAATGTGAATAAGAAATGGATTGAATTTTGTTCCATCTGTTTTTGTATCTATTGCTTGCGAAAATTGATTTTGGTTGAATGGATTGCAGTTTGTTCTCTTACAATCAATGAGGACTACCCAACCTAAATAATATCAGCAATTCAATAATAGATAAAATGTAAAAGTTCAATTTCATTAGAATGGTATTATTGACATAACGATGTCCACCAAATATGCTACATTTCACACTGACTGCAAAAAACGGAACTGAAATGAAACTATTTCACTATAAATATCCTTTGTATTCAGGATACTTTGAAGTAATCTAATAAATTGGAGTTAAATTTCGATTTTCTAAATAAGCTGACATAGTTACAGAAATTTCTAATCCTTACTAATTACAGTCAAAACAAAATTGAATGTTGCCAAACGAAAAAGTTTATTAGTTTATTTACAAGAACGATTCAATAAAAAGTACAGTTCAGAAAAAGTCTATTTCTTTCTTTACTGTGCCACAAATTTCAGACTTACAATACTCAAGTATAGAATAGAAAGGTTTAGCCATCCTAATTTCTTATTTAATTAAAACTTTCAGTAAATCTAATCTTCCTTTCTTAGATTTAGAAGTGGGAATAGTAAAATGGCAAAATTGATTTATATTGCTAATAGCAACTATGATGTAAATGAAAATGAGAAACAACTTTGCAGCTAAATTAATACTTTTCATTAAATATTAATGTATATTCCTTATTGTTTATCATTATTTCTTTGCAATTAGTGTAAAATGCAACACTTCATTCTAGAAACTCCTACCAATTGTGGTTCACTGCGCGCAATAATTAAATTGAAGTGAAATAAGAAAAGATAGAAATTAGAAAAGATTGTTGGTGAACAATGGTTTGTTCTTACTCTATTACTGCATTATTTATGGTATTACTTTTGAACTGCAATGTAGGAAATACGACAGATATATTAGACATAAGAGACGAATACAATACCGTAATAAAATACGCGGCAATTATACTGTTTTCTCTAGCTCTGCTATATAATACTGTTAGCAATGTACTGATGGCAATCTTATTCTGTTGTGGACGGAACAGTTTCTACAGTCATTCATTTGTTCTTATCTCATCCCAACTGATCATTTGCAACTTTTTAAACTTTATCCCACAAGTGATCATTGTCTTATTTGAAATGTTAAAGACCGAAATTGATGGTAAGTTCTTTCTTTATATTTCTCACATGTCACTCACTTGATATCTTTTTTGGAAAATCGCATACAATTTAAAATTGCAAATGTTAATCTAATCTATTGTGAGGAGACAGTACAGTCAAATTCTAAATGCTTCTCTCACATCCATACAATCTCTTTAATTTCATTTACTATTTTTGGAATTCGAATTCTATAATTCTTGGAAGAATATATTTTAGACATGTCTATTTGTTATTAACATCTTTGTTGTTAAATAAAGTTGAATAGAATTTTTTTCACGGAAATGCGATAGTCATATTTTAACCATTTTTCAATCAGAGAATTTCTTATTAATTAATTAATTCATTAACATTTTAGCATATATGTCAACATGGGCTCATAGCATATTTGCTACTATAGATACATTTTCTTTTCTCGCTACGTTGCATTTTACATTTTTTTTGGCAGTAAATCGCCTTGTGGTTTTAAGTTTGCCGAAATTCAGTGTTTTTTTCGAATCAGCAAAATTCTATTTTCTCATCGCTTGCGTGTGGCTGTCCGTTCTCGGTATGATCCATTAATAAATATTATTCCATTCTTTAAAAAATTATTAATTGAAAAGAAAAAAAAAACCTGAAAAACCTTCCTGCTCATTCAATACGACGGAAGCGAGAAATGTATGTGTCACTTTTGTACCTGAGAATTTTTAGAAGGATCTTGTGAATTGTAATACTATTTTCGGTTCAATCCAATAGCTAAAAATTATCATTCGATGGCCAATAAGACATAGTAGCGGCTTATTGAAATTATCAAAACTTGATTGTTTAGTGCTTCCATATCAGTAGATCGATGCTCGGCCCTATACAACAATTGTGCTACTACAGATTTACCGTACTAATTGCAATATTTATAAAAAATTGCTTTAAATTTCTAAGATACTTTTCAGTAATATCACTCACAGAATTTCATTATTGCTTTAAAACTTTCAATGTTTCGAATTTGCAATGGTCCTTCAATTGTACCAAAACAACAGTCAAAAGTGGAGCAATTTTTTTGAAGTTCATTATTTTTAATTGTAAACTTTTATAGAATACCAGCATTGCTGCATGTGCTATAAAAAGTAAAATCAATTTTCATTGTTTCGAAGTATATTCTTCAATTTTTCCTTTCATTGAAGCAATTATTGTCCATCAGCTAGCATCTTTACCCATCTCTATTCGTTAATTTATTTACAGAATTCGTTATATTTGGACGCTGGCATTACCCATAGCAATGTTCTCTTTATATATTCCAATATTCTGGAATATGCGTCGCAAACGAAATAGTGTTTTGGATTTACGCAGAACAAGCGGTAACATTGGTAGTCTTTACTTCTGTCAAACAAAGAGAATAAAGTGTAATCTTCATAAAATCTCTTCAAAATTTTTTAAAAATATCTCCAGAAATTTTTGAATCTTTAACAAATTTTTCTGTCTCCTTATTTCATCCAATTTATATAATCTATATAAATAAAAATGTAAATGTTCGTTGTTACTTTCAACACAACGTTGTAAGTTCTTACCGATTGCTTTCAAATTTTGAGGCCACGTTTGCAGTCGAATAGGCGTGTGTTTTTATATAAATATGCCTACTTTTTTTTACCTGTTATACCTGTCGCAAATAAAAGTGAGCAGACTAAATCTACTGACCACGCCCACTTTCTGCAATAAAGTGAGAGATCAACCAATCATAAGGCGAGCATGCTGGAGAAAGAGAAGTCTTGAATGATTTTATAATCAGGAGTCGCAGCTTGAGTCAGTTCTAGTCACACGTTTCGATGGAAGTGTGAGTTACCTCAAGTCAATTTCTATTTTGCAGCGACATGTTAAGACTTTAAAATCAACTACAAATATGCATGTCCAGTTACAAAACGATCAATAAGCTGAAATATTCTCACATTAATTGCTGGAAATTGGGAACAAAGTTGCCGATTGATCTGATCTCAGGATGAATTTCATTGCCTCATAACTTCTGCAATTTAGTCACGTCAAAAAAAGAAATGGTTAGAAAAGTATTTTCCAATGTTCGAACCAATTATAAGAATTACGGCTGGCAGAGTGAACGAGCTATTCTTTCGCCCAGGACAAAGACGTCTACAGACTTTTCACAGTTTAACATTTGAGTAAGGCAGTCATATACAAGTCCGTCGACATTTGTGTGTAAGCAGATGAAGCGACTAATTATCCAACAGAATTTTTGAATTTACTTGATCTGCCAAGAGATGCACCACAAGCATATTGTAGTTGGAAATCGGTGCGCCAACTATTATGTTGCGAAATATCAATCAGCCAAAGCTTTGCAGTGGCACGCGACTTGAAATAAAAAATTAATGAATAACATCGTAGAAGCAACAATCTTGGCAGGAGCTTTCAAACGTGAAGATATCCTCGTTCTTCGCATTCTTATGATTCCAAAGGATAAATTGAAAAAAAAAAATTTTTCAGCATAAGAGATTTCAATTCCCAGTTTGATTGGCGTTTGCAATCATATCAACATTGCTCAGCGCCAATCTTTAGAATTGCGCGGTTTAGATTTAGAGACCGATTGATTCTCATATGGATAATTATATGTTGCATGTTTTAGAGTCGTCAAACCAGACAAACTGTATATCTACACCGTCAATGAAACAATACAAAATGTTGTATACTCTCAAGCGCTGTGAAATTAAACATATTAGAAACATAAGTTTTCTCGTTTCTATCATTTCTATCCGCAGAAGCCAAAAAATGTCAAATAGCGCCACATCAATTATTTTATACGAAGAGTGCTAAAAATCACTGAAGGGAATACAAACAGTTTCAAAGGGAATGCAAACATGTTGATCGGCAAAACGCAGACAAATAAAGTGAAGTGAATCATTAAGAGGCGATACGATGGAGAACAGATAAGGAGCAAGAGCCTCGAAAGGATTTTTAAAAAGACAGTATTTAGAGCTGGAATCCAAGTTTAAATTCGGAGTTCTTACACCGACACAGTAATAGTAACAGTTCAGAGTTTAAAGCAACACAACAGTACAACAATCCGACAATTCAGTTGAGCAGTATTCATGCGAGCGACGAAGAAAGAATAATCCAGTGATCAATTTGACATATATTCTCTTATATTTGTTTGTAACGAAAAATTATTTTTCCATCAATCAATATAACTCTCTAATAGGATTCTCTCTATTACACAAGACATGGAAGATTCTTTCAATTCTACTGCTTACCTAGCCGATTCGCAAGAGCAAAAAGAAGCAATCCCCAATACAATCAGATTACAATCCAAATTACAATTCAATCAGATTTTTTTCCCAAAATTTCCATTTTACCACACCGAACCGCTGCAACGCATTTATATAAAAAGTATATAAAAACATGCGTGTTTTCGAATGTAATTCAAAGACATCTTCATTTTCGAATGCGTCAAATTTTTAAAGCAATCGATAAGAAATTTCGGAGATTTACGATTTTGAACAAACGAACATTTACATTTTTATTTATATAGACTAGCTAGACCCGGCCACAAGTTGCTAGGGCAATATGTGGCCGAATTCAGCTAATTCTCTAATAAAATAATTAAATTTAATCATTTTGAGAACATTAGCAGGAACAAAATTGAAAAGTACGACAAATAATGGTAAATATGAGCGATCGATGTTGATTCAAGCAGCAGTAGTTTGTGGGGCAATGGAAATCGAAATCATCTGCTTTTACTTTTTGCCACAATTTGCTGCCAAACTGGCAGGCAAAGAAGCCGGAATTCCCATTAATATTTTCATTAATTGCTATGTGATTTTCAATGGCGCCGTATTACCTACTGTCAATTTAATTTTCTTCAAGCGATTTCGGAATGAAGTGAAACGGACAATTATAGAATTGTCATCCAGAATTAACAACATGAAGTGAATGTTTGTTGTGTTACCAACTATTCCAATAGCTTTGAGCGAAATTCATTCAATTTCTCATGCATGACAAAACAACTGTGTTCAATTTCTGGTAGAATATAAGAAGTTAACATTCTTCAAATCATTCAACTCAAATTTCGTCACTTTTTATCATCTTCGAGGAATGTTGCTATATTTTTTGATGCTTGTAAATTATGACATTATCATTGAAATATCTAATCCATAATGAAAATGGAAGTCTTTAATATAGAAAATAATTTTTTATTTCAAATGTAATTGGATTGTTTGTTTCGTATTTGCATAGTTTTAATGTAATGCCATGTGTTGTCGACATTTAATTACATGACTTTCGTTCAGCATGAAGTGATTTTTGTTGGAATGATGCAGATTTTAAAAATAATCAAAATATTTGTGTTGCAGAATATTTCTCAAATGGTTCATCAATTTAGATGAATGTAAACAAGTATTACGATGTCTTATGTAATGAATCAGTTATCGAATTCTCATTTTGATTTATTATTACTATTCTTGTTTTTAATAGTAAAATATCATAAGCTAATTTACATGCAAATGTTTCTGGCCTGATAACTAAACTTATGTATAATGTCTAAATACTGTAAAGCAACTTCCACTATAAAAAGAGTCAAGATTATCAGCTTGAAGACTACAACTTTTGTCGACAAATGGAGAGCAGTGTTTTTTTTAAATTCCGCTTCGATTCAGTTCTACTATCCATTCTTCATTAAGCAACCTCTAACATATTCTATCACTCATCCTTCATCAAGCAAATTTATTCTCAACAATCACAATGACAAACCAAGATGCGTTGATGAATGGCTAATTTTAATTGCATGCTAATATTTTTGTGAAATAAGAAGTAGCAAATGTTTCGCAAGTGGAGAACTTGTTGAAATGCCCTTTATTACTTTTATTTCCATGACTTTTAAGTTCAACACATTACTTTGATTTCTAAAAATCGGAATAAAAATAGGGAATTCATTGTTAGATGAAATTCCAAAATGCGAATCATTTCAAAATCATTTCATTTCATGGTGCCCTATCAGCAGTAATGCCATATGCTTGTCCTACTGTTTATTAAAATCTGAATTTTTCGAGTACTATGGTTGCTGACTTTTTTAAAGCAAATTGTGAAATGACAATCTATTCCATCATTGAAACTAATCTCAATTCAATCTTTTCGTTTTGAAAAAAAGAAAGAAAGATTGCTCAGTAAAGACGAAAAGAAGAATTATTAGATTTTCAAAAGTGCTTTTAAATATAAAATTCAAAATGATTAATGGTACAATTAATTCAAGATTATCAATGCTGAAATAATATATAATGTAAAAGTTAGTCTTTAAACTAGATCCTATGATCCGAAAATAATTAATTCATAGCGGGAATAATAGAAATTTAACAATTTCTATCTAAAAAGACAGAAATTGTTAAATTCGAATATCATACGGATCTAACCACAGCCGTATTAGCGCGCATGAGTAATCAGATAAATATTAATCAAAACTGTTCTTAAATTTGGATAATAAATCTATAAATGCATGTTTGATATCATCACGAAATCTTTTGATAAAAATTAAATTAGCAGTGGGCAGTACAGTATGACTGAAAATAACGAAGCAATTGACGAATATGTTTACTGGAATTTCTGCTTCTTCACCGGCTATTTTAAGCGCAAATTGTGTCAAAAAATAGAAACAGATTATTTCAATCTCTATTGCACCACAAACCATTGCTGCTTGAATTAACATCAACCATTCATATTTTCTGATTTTCACTATATCATTCTTTTCACATTCTGCAAAAATTCTTGAAAGATTAAATTTAATCATTTTATTTAAGAAGTAGAAAAATAAGAAGATAGAAAAAACTGCGAAGGACTTCACAAATTTAAAAAGTTTCTGAAAATGCTTTGAAAAAACTTGGAAAAGATTTTATGAATGGACATAATTTGTGTTCTTTGAGTTGCGAAACAAAAAGCAATACAATATTACCACTTTTTTTGCGTAAATCCAAAATACAATTTTGTTTTCGACGCATGTTGTAGAATATTGGAATATATATTGCAAACATTGCTATGGGTAACGCCAGTGTCCAAATATGACGAAATCTGCAACGAAATTAAAGAATAACGACGGGTAAAAATTTACTGATGGATAATAAATGCTTATACAAAAGGAAAAATTGAAGAATACACATCATACAAAAAAAAAAAATGATTTTGCTTGTTATAGCACATGCAGCAATGTACTTTTAATAATATTCTACTTGTTCGAAAAATAAAAATTCAAGTTTACAAACACGAACTTCAAAAAAATTGCTCCACTTTCGACTGTTATTTTGCTACAATTCAAGGACCATTGCAAATTCGAGGCATTGAAAGTTTTAAAGCAATAATGAAATTCTGTGAGTGATATCACTGGAAAGCGTAATAGAAATTTAAGCAGATTTGTTATAAGCATTCAGTATGGTAAATCAATAGTGGCATACCTGCATGTTGGATAAGTCGAAGCACGTTTTCTATATCTATTGATATGAAAAAACTAAGTGATTAAGTTCTAGTAGCTTCAGTCAAGTTAATCATGTGTTATTGATTGTCCAGCGAACGAACAAATCGAAATTATATTAATATTCATATGAACAATTTCAATGAAATCTCTCAGATATAGACAGCCTATATAACTATTATTTTTGCAGTATTGAATGTTCAGAAAGTATGTTGCAGATTCATTTCAAATTGATGAATATTTATGAATTACGTGAAAAGTACTGATGGATCATACCGAGAGAGGACAACCACAAGCAAACGATGAGAAAATAGAACTTTGATGATTCGAAAAAAGCACTGAATTTCGGCAAATTCATGGTCACAAAGCGATTTGCTGCCAAAAGAAGTGTAAAATGCAACATAGCGAAAAAAGAAAACGTATTCATACTAACGAGTATGCTGTGAATCCATGTTGCTTCATATGCTAAAGCATTAATAAATTAGTTAATTGATGCATTTCATCAAAATGTGCTTATTTTATCCTATTTAACTTTATTCAGCAGTAGAAAACATTGTTATCAATCAGATTGTTATTTGTGATTTTTAAATTATGTGTAATTTCTAATGAATAGTAACAAGTGGATAACATATGCGAAAAATAAGAGAAAGAATTTACCTTCAGTGATTTCGGTCTTTATCATTTCAAATAAGACAATGGTCACTTGCGGGGTGAAGTTCAAGAAAGCGCAAATGATCAGTTGAGATGAGATAAGGATGAATGCATGACTGTAAAAAGTGTTTTTACTGCAGAATACAATTATCAACAATATGTTGCTAACAATACCGTATAACAGGAGTAGAGAAAACAGAATAATTGCCACGTATCTTTTTACGGTATTGTATTCGTCTCTTATGTCAAATGTATTTGTCACATTTCCTGC
>HG738188.1:0-23940 GCA_000499405.2 Onchocerca volvulus
TTTTAGAAATTCACTGCTTTTGTTGCCCCATAACTGTCCTCAATTTCAAGTATTTGTTGCATATAATAATTTGAATACAGTACTATTCAACATATCAGTATCGTATTCCATGTCATGAATACCGTACTGCACCACATTTGAATATCATACTTTACATCATGATTACTGCACTGTACATCATGTAATTGCTGCATATGATCTATGAATGCAACCTTTTTTGTTTCTAATTATTTTACCTAAAATATTCGTTTTCTTCTCTTTCATGTTTGAAATTGTTTGCTTGAAAATTTACACTTTCCTGTATTTCCAATCAATATTTTTTCAATCACATTATTCACAAAATCTCATTAGTCATTATGTGGGCAAAAATAATCGCATTTTTATAAATCAAGTTTTTCATAAAATATTCTTTTCTGGTTTGTCACTCAAATTATTTCAACACGAAACTAATTTTTTTTTTTTTCTCATATTATATCAACTACAACTACAGTCAAAAATACGAATGAAGAATATATAATAAGTTGCACTGGAAAGAATGAACCATTAAAGACAAAAACATCTGTTAGCAAGGCTAAATGAAATAAATCCGAAAAAGAATAATTTATTCGAAAAATAGATAATAAGTTGCAAAAAAAAAAAATGACTTCATTGCGATCGAAGCGTCTTTCTGAAAATTTTTCGCACTTATAAATAATAATGCAATGAATACAAGATTTGATTGATCAGATCGGAATGTCCAGAATATTATAGTTCTGCAAATTCTAAGTGTATACATTTTTTTGTGAAATTCATTAAAAATTCACTAAAATTCATCCAAACCGATGAAAATTTATTAGTTTGATTAATAGCTCTTTATTAATCAGAAGCTTTTATTTACTGATCTCAGTTTATTATGTATCTTTAATTCAAAGTCTTTAGTAATCAGTTGATTATTAAATAATTGATTTTATTTTTGGATGTTTGGATTATCAAAATAGTACAGTGATACAAAATTATATAGTTAATGCAAATATAAGCATAATAAATGAATTTAGAATATTATTCTCGAAAAAAAAAGGGAATTTAAATTTGCCATGCAATATTTACTGAAAAGAAAGAATTCTGATAATTTTTGATGTCATCATTTTTGTTAAACGCTTCCATCGACTGATTTTTCTTCTTATTTTTGTTTTTAACTGAAAAAAAAGAATTTTTTCCATTCTTTTTTTTTTGAAAAATGAAAATGAGTCGTTGAAACCTGCGACAATAAAGCATTTATTCTTCTGAAGTTTAAGTTTTTCCCAGTGACACAGAAAATTCCTTCAGTCCAAATTTATATCATTGGCGTTCAATATGCATGCTATTGGATTCAAACTAATTGAACTTTCAATTAATTTCTGAAAATAAAAACAAAATTTTTCATTTTCATTCACATTTTGCTTATTTTTTACTTTTTATTAATGAACTTGTTGAATCAATGAAAAGGTTAAACATCGCTTAAAGGTAATTGAAGAAAACACACCTTTTCAAGGTGCAAAATAAAAGGGACAATTATAGCGAAGCATAGAACCAAATTGTGATATGTATTTCGCAAGATTCATCTATAATTTTATTGGAACAGGACAGGTTCGGACGTAACAATTTTTTAGGGAGGTTAAGGTAAAAATTCAGTATTTAAAGCAATTGGAAAAGTCATTATCAGACTGGCTGGTGCTCATTCTGCTCAGTTAATGTCAACTCATTATATAATTTATTCCTGTTAAGTGTGAAAAGGTAATTTCTCAGGACTTATCGTCGGAGATTAGTTCCAATGAAATGATTTTGCGCTAATCTCATTCTTCAAAACCTTATGTATGGAATTTCGACCCCAAGTTTTTTTTTTTTGGTGATTATTTGAAAGCGTGTAATTTTTCAAAATTTTATCAAATTGTCATCTAGCCGGTGATATTATTTATAAAAAAATAGGCAATTCTAAATAACTGTAAGGTTTTCAGTATGATTGTGTAGTCATTTTACATTATTTATTCGAAATTTTCTACGGAATTTTTCATAATTTAGTTTTTTAAACAAAATTTTGTCTTAAAATATCGATAAATCGAAGGAAAACACTTTGCTGGATGCCAAAAGAGGAATTAGGGAGATCCAAAAATTTTGTAAAATAATCTTTCGTTTTGCTTTTCACCTTCAATTCATTATATAGATGTATGTAACAATAAATTTTAAATAGGAATTACTTTAATATGAATCAATGATATCTTTTCCGATATTAATGGACTGAAATTCTGAGTTTTAATGATCCAATCAACATTTCAATATGTTGTGATCAGAAATACGATATATTCAATATACGCAATACAAATGTTAATATTTTAATGTATATACCAGTACGCTGTACTCCGCGTTTCGATTCGTTCGCAAATACTTATTTTCCTTTCTAATGCATGCATTGATAGCTTTAATTTAAAAAAATCAGACGAATTGATTACTTTCTTAATTTTGCAATTGCATAGAAGATAATGTAAATGAAGTTTTTATATTTCATTTTATCCCATAAACTTTTGTTACTAAATTATATTCCTCCTAAGCATATCATTCAGTGATAGTGGCATTTTTATCAATTAGGAAATGTCAAATCCCTTGAAAAAATGAATTTTTCCATGTGAATTGACATGATTAACACTGATAATGATATCCATTATTTCATATGATGACAATTTCTTTGCCTTCTATTTAGCAAATTGATCGACGAAAAAATTACGATTCAGGACAACTTTACAAATATTTCATGATGAGATCCACGTGGATTGTATTAGTGTTGTTATTGGAGCTATCAATAGTGATAGCTGCCATCGAAGCTTCAGTTGGAAGTAATGATTCCGTAAGTATTGGAGAGAAAGAAATCGCACTCAGAAGTCATCGAGTTAAACGGTTTTGCTGTTGTCCACCCAAGTGCCTTGTTATACTTCTTTGTTGCGGTGGTGGTCAACATGGACGCAGAAGGCAAAGAAGCGGAGGAGCGACAGTACAGAAAGAAATGTTCAGAAATTGGTGGCTGAATGTGAGTTTATTCTTCATATATTTCATATATTTTCATTTGATTAATAAATTTTATTTTAAAAGAAATACAAAAAAATGACAATAAAAGATAACTTTTCATCACCAATTCAACTAATAAAAACAATATTAGCAGTGATAAATAAGAAAAAAAAAAGGAAAAAAAGAGGAGAAGAAAATGAAGAATTATTAAAGAACAAAGAATTGCTTAGAATGATTAAACAACTAATTAATATAATAAAATTAAAAATTTAGATACCGTTGTTGCTGTTGCCGATGTCAATGTCATGGATGAAATCGATATTCTATTGAAATTTTATTTCTGATCATAATTATCATCCACAATTACAACATTTCATTCACATAGCAACGAAATCATAAAATTAAAATACTGCGAAAATATTTCAAATTTTATCTTTTTATTTTTTATGTTTTTATAAAGTGTTCATTTACACCATATAATAGACTTGATTCGATCTATCAACAACATAAAAATACAATAATATATAATCGCGTATATAAAAAGACAAAAAATGCATCATAAAAACATTGCTTATTGTTTTCGAAATTTCCTATGAATTATTCATCGTCGAACTGTTTATTTTTGCAAATTAAAGAGACCATATAAGATCCATTGCAATTAAAAATATTTGTTAGAGAAATAAATGACATTTGAAGGGTATGTAATAGAGGTTATTTCAATTTAAATTCTATTATGTTACTCAGCCAGTAACTTTACCAGACAACGATGCAGCAAACAAAAACCAGAAAAAACTCAAATTTGAAAAATCAAAAAATTATTGCAAAAAAAAATTTTAATAAAAATTTCACCATTTTTCACATTTCTTTCATCATCATTTTCTTTACTGTTTAGGTTTCGAGCAGAAATTTTGTAAGCAAAAAAAGAATTATATGTTTTAAAATATAATTTCCTTCTTGCTTACATAAAAATTATAGCAGTAATAATTGATGAATGAATTTGTGCCAGCCGGAAATATAGAAATTACAATCGGATAAATGACAACACATGTTGCTGCAATCACGAAAGTAGTGTCATCATTAAATGACACATTTTTCGTATTATATCGGATAAATAGAATGAAAACACTTGGAATGATTTTCATTATATTCAGGAATCAACGCAACTATATCTTTTTCTAGAAGTTTTTCTCCGCATGATAAAAAATAATTTTTTATAACAGAATATATGAAGAAGCTGACAAAAACTCGCAATTCCGCAAGAGAGAGTGAAATGCATCTGTTCCGATATAAATGCAAAGCATGATCTCAGTACCATATATCTTTTAAAGTTTACACTTAAATCACTTATCATTTCCAAAGCAACACACTTAAATGATAAAATCATATTATCCGTGCATCTTAAAAGATGTGTTGTTCCAAAGTGCTGCACTTCCAGACCCGTTTAATTCTTGCGAAATGTTGCAACGTTACTTTTCAAGATTATTATAAGGGAGGAAATGATATAAAAAATATATGAAATAGAATTCTTCATTAACACAGCCAATTAGTGTGATAATTTTTCTTTTTTTGAAGCTATTCTCCTGATAGGTTGTTAACATTAATCAGTATGAGTTCTCAAAAATCTTTATATAAAAATAAAAAAAAAAAAAAAATTGCATCATTCTCGGAATAAATCCCATCACAACGTGAGCAAATTCAACTCTTTCGCTTCAAAAAAAAATAAGTCAAAATCTCATGGCCCAATTTCAACTGCACAACATTTTTCTATTTCTAATTAAAAACTAGTAATCTAGTCAATATTCAAAATAATCTGATCATAAAATTTACTAAACCTTTTTCTTGGAGTTCGTACATATTTGTAATAAGTGGTAATATCATGATAAATGTCCAAATTCTGTAGGCGAAATAAATTTAAACTGTTATACACTTTTTTCAAAACTTTTCATATTAATCGATGTTCTTTATAGAACAATGGAAAGGACAGATCAAAATTGCGTCTGGATATCTGTGAACACTTACTTTGAGGAACTGTGTTACATCAGATACGAAACTATCTCTTACAAAAAATAGAAATGTAAAATTAACTTGAGTATTTGCACTGATCCGAACAGTAAAAGTATAGTCTTATCAAAACCAAGATCATGACCTGAATAATCTGGATGTGTGCTATGATAGCGATTGAATATAATGCAAATGCGATCAAAGTTTCAAATTTCAGTCGGTAAATCTCTAATTCGCTGACATACTTTACATAATTCTCGTTAAAAATACAGGATCATGCTTGTGAAAAGAATTGGAAAATAATTTGAATTTAGAACTGGCATGGTTAGCTAAGATACTTACAAATAAGAAAGGATGATAATCATGAATAATTGAATATCCAATACCTTTTTCTATCTCCATTTACAGTATCGACACCTCCACAAGCAAGCTTTTCAAGGGTCATCGGTATGATATATAATATCTCAGAAAACTTAAAAAATCTCATAAATAATTCTTGCTAGATCAACAAGCAACAATTAGATGTTTTAATATAGAAAAAAAAAAGGCGAATAACACTTTAATCAGGAATAAATTTCAAAAAGTTTATCAAAAACGAAATGCACATCAGATTCAGCCAAAAACGATCACAGAAAACAGTCAAAGTCAAATATTTACTGAGATTGTACGAATTTGATCATCTAATCTCTGATGATCAACACTTGGCCCTTTTCTCTAGTTATGTTTGAAGGTTTTGATCAACATCCTGTGTTTTCTCCTTTATTGTAATTCTGCTAAAAAAAAATCCATTTAGAAAAAAGTGAACTATTGATCTATTTCGAACTTTCAACAGAATTTATGCTAATATATAAAAGAAACATGAATTATCACGTTAAGTGTAAGAACTGATTTTCGTATTTTACTATATACAATGAACATCTTCGAGTTATTATCGGATGGATAAATATACACATGAAATGTATCGTAAGCTTTACACCGTGATAAACCGAAACGTTGAAAGATCGTGCATTCAAAAATCCTTCAGTAAAAAGAAAGAAGAAAATTGAGCTTAGTAAAATTAAATTATATTTTTACTGAATCTTAATCAGACTTATTCAAGGAATGAAGGCTTAATTAATGAGAAGTATCCAGTGCATCTTTTTTATAGGCTGTAAAGTTATGCATAATCCGGCAAAATTATTCCACTATAAACAACAATCTTTTCCGTTCTCAGTTTCTGTATCTAGGAATTTAACTTCGAGATAAAAATAAGCACTCTTGCTTTAAAATAAATTCAAAAAGTTTGAAAAATGAAAAGAAATATTTTTTTTTTTTTAATCTTCAAATATATTAGATTTATCTATTAATTTATTGATATTGTAAAAGATAATTGGATTCTTGACAGATGTCATAATTTTTCACACACAGCAAACTAATGAATGAAATACTTGCAACGAAACTTTCTGAAATAATATTTTTCATTAGAATATATTAATAAGCAACATTTACAAAATAATGCAAACTAAAAGTATTTTAAATTTTATATGCATTTCAAATTTTATAATCCTAGTGTGGCTAATTTCTTCTTAATTATCAATTGTTGAACAGTGTGGTGATAGAATAAGATAAAATTATACTTTAAACATTTTTCCCGAATAATTTGTAAAGTTCCTTGAATTGTTATCTTTTTCTAATAGTTTCTGCTCGATAAAAAATTTGAACTGCATTTGGATCTCAATATCTAATTTTAAGATTGAAACATAATTCCATGAAAAGTTATGATCAGAAAGCTATTAAGAAACTAATCGCAATTAAAATATGAAAGAAGTTCATAACCGCAATATGCCATTTATAGTTCACTATACCGATTTGTAGCAATCAATTGGACAAGCCTGAGATATCTTGAAATGATCAAAAATATACGAATAAAAAATTTTCATGATTTTGAAAAAGTTTTTTTTTCTTAAATCGACGAATAAAAATGTAAATATTCGCCGTTGTAAGCCTTGAATATCCAAAATCTCTTCACCAATTGCTTTCAAATTTTAAAAAAGTCTTGCATTCGAAGGGATGCATGTTTTTATATAGACATGCTTAATTTTTTCGCGTGTCATGCCGTGGCAAGTAAAAGTAAGTGAGCGAACTGAATTTTTTAATCATGCCTCGCACCACGCCTTCATGTGTAGACAGAAGTTGACGACGCCTTCATTATGAACCGAATTTATTGACTACGTCTACTTTCTGCATTCATCACGCCGACTACCTGCATTATTCATTTTTATACAATGTTTGAAGTTCTTCAACGACTAATTTGAAATATAACGTTGTATTCGAATAAACTTGTTTAAACTTTTTCATTTATTTGTTGCTTCATGAGGAATGTAGTTGTGCCGCAAAAATATCGAGGTCATGATAGTATGTAACGAAATATTTCGTTCAAGCAATTTTTGGATTACCTTTTGACTTCTAATATTAGGTCTTCTCTTGGATTGACTTTCGCCTAAATGTTCGTTGTTCATTTTAATACAACTTTTCAAGTTCTTTACCGATTAATTCGAAATTTTGTCATCACGTTGCATTAAATAGGCGAATTTTTTACTTCTTTTTAGCGTCTCCGTAACGATGAACATGTTTCCCAGCAAAACACTTCGATTAACAGATGAACAAAGTGTGGTCAATCAATCATAAAGCAAGATGTTAGAGATCAGGAAAAGACGAGGAGTTTCGAAAGAATTTAAAAGGTGCGGATTTTGGAGCACAATCAATTTTAAGTTTGACAACAACTCGGATTCAACAAATAGTTCAGCTCGGAGTTTCATCATCAACACAGCGACAGTTTTACATCGATACAGATCGATGCAGCAATAGCAACAAATCGACAGTCAAGGAATTCTATTCTTCTTTGTAAGTAACAAAGCAAAGATCGCAATTTGCTTGGATATTCTTAAATAATTTCGAGGAAAGTTTGGATGCAATCAATCTGCTCAAATAATGCCTCGCAGAGATCAAACTTAGGTCATCGTACTCTCACAACGGAAGAATTGCGAATATTAATTGCAAATCAAACTGAGAAAGAATGGGAATCAACGAATGAGCGAAGAAGATTAAAAATGGTTCAAGTACGTCGAGAAAACAACAGACATAAGCTCAACCACATTTGAGGATGCACGGTCAAAATTTGCTGCTGCTTCATTCGATGTAGAATTGCGTTTCTTTCATTCCTATGGTTCCAACCGATGTGAAATATCAACTGAAAAGATTTCAGTCCCTAATTCGTTTGACATTTGCAATCACCGTCAATAAAATCAAGACAAATCTTTGGAATAGTGAGATTAAGATCAGAGATACATTGTTTCTTACTGAAAAAATTATCTGCCCACGTGTTCGAAAGTCGGAAACTAAACAATTTATATATACAAAAAGGGACAACAAAAAATTTTATATACTAAAAAACATTAAGAAATTAAACATATTAGATATGGGAGAAAGCTGAAAGATGTCAAATAGCTAATGTATAGAATATCATTCCTGTAAATAAGGAGTACTAACGGTCTAATGGCACGATATAATTTCAAAATTATGAAGAAATGATATAATTTCGGTATAGTTTCACTCGACATAATTTCATTAACATATTTATCACCAGAACGCTCTAATCCACAGATAAACGGCAAGATTGATATAACAAGAGCAATTTTTCAGAGCTCCAGAGGTTTTAGCTCGATAGTTGAATGCGAGACAATATTAGCAACAACCCAAAAAATCAATTGAACAATATTCTTTTTTATGAGCGACAAAGGAAAGAATAATTTCGTGAACAATTTGTCTGGATATTCTCCGACAATTTTTTGTTATAACGAATCACTTTTTCATCAGTCAACAAAGAACAAAGAACCTTTCTCAACAGGATTCGTCTCTGTCACACAAGACACAATAAATCTCCCCACACCTATCGATGATCTAACCCAATCAGAATAGAAAAATGAATTTCCAGTCCAATCAACCACAAATCAAATAGCAACGTACCAGTTTTTTTTGGACTGACTATGCGGAGCGTGGCGAGTACAGGTACTTAATTTAATGGATCTACCAAATTGAATATTCGAATCATTTTGATAACCGATTTGAACTCATACCTTATCGGATCCAAGTTGGAATTTTGTTTTCTGCCGTTCATCATCTACTGTCGGTTTCTTTCTGATCATAACAAATTCGCAAGAATGTTGTTCTTTTTTTTTGACAAGTTTCTTCAATTTTTTTGCTTCACTTACTTCGAAACGAACCTCAGACTTGAGTATTTGAATCTTTATTATGATAAATTTGTTAATCAACAAACGCAGAAATTATATCAAAAACAATTGTATCAACAATACATTCTCGATAACATCAAAGGACAACTTTCATGAAGGAAATACAATGCAAAGAAAAGGAGATATGGTTACGCAATAAAAAAAGATCAATACCCGAACTGTGATAACAAAGGTGCCCATTCTTCGAAATGATATTTGTGCTCGGGTCTCTCTTCTTCATGGATGGAAGATCCTGATATCATTTTCGAGCTTTTCGCGCTACAAAAAAGCTCCGTTGTTTTCGCAGGAATATGCGTCTTTGTTAGCGCATGAAAATGTATTTGTGGTTAGCGGATGATTAAAGTGAGCTTTTTTTAAAACTCATTGAATTAATAGACAATAATGATTTTAAAGTTGACAACGTAAGTACACAATGTCAAATTTATAACAAAAGAATTACTGGTTCTCTAATCATCGCATTTTAGCGAGATCTACTGTAATATTTTAAACATTCTTGTGGTTCATTTCTCCCACCAACAAGCCAATTTGTTTATTGATGAAAAACATATCAGATTAGATTTCAGTACTTAAATTTAAAATGCCAAAAATTCTGGCTTTTATATGTTAAATTAGCTTGAATGCATATGTTCAATTTATTTTTATGCATGTGATTTCCAGAGTATACTTTTCCAATTATTTTATGAAAACATAATTTCTAATTATATTTTAATAAATCGGACAGATAAAAGGAATTAGTAGCTTGTTTGTTTCATTTACATAGGAAGTTGACATCAATTTTACTAAAAATATAAGGAGATAATCTAAAATTTTATTGTCACTCCACAAAAATGAAAAATATCGTGATAATCGTTGGCTAAATAACAACAGTTCATCAGTTGCTTGATGTATGCCTGAAGGACAATGTCACAGTCATTTGGTATTGAGAAAGTAATTATTCTACAAACATAAGATGCTATAAAGTCCTTTTTTCGTATAATTTAAAGTTCACAAAATGCAACTTATATCCAGCATGTAATAGAGCACTTGAAATTTTAATTTTATTAAAAATAGAGAGAAAATCTTATGATTTTCCAATTGACAAAAGCAAACAAAAGCTTTAATCAATCATCAACATTCAATAAGTTATGATGATTAATATATAATATTGCAAACGATTAAACGTAGGAAGTGATACTTTCCACTTCTTTTTTAAATTCAATATATCTATTTATTGCATCGCACTTATCTTCGTTTATCATTTGTCGAACTGTTATTCTTTCGTAGCTACCATTAATATGATAAGTTTGATCGTCTTTAGCAGCTATCACTATTTAAATTGCTGACAATTATGGAAAAAGAAACCATCAAAAATTGCAACTAAACATCTTTGTCAACTAAACAGAAGTGGAAAGCAGTAGAAAAGTAAAAATTTTTCAAAGAAATAATCGTACAGTATTAACATCAGTAACCATTTTGTTCGATTTAGTAAAATTATCTACAGTAAGCAAAGATGACCAATTATGTCATTGCTACAAATTTCTAAACAGCTTTCATCTCTAAAACTGCAAATTCCAAAAAATTTTTTTCTTGCAAAATTGGCATGTTGTTTAGAAAAAGAAATTAATCAAGCTGTTCATACTTACTGAAAAATAAATGATCAATCAAACAAAAGAACTATAGATATTGTTTTGAGTGTTTCAAATTACAAAAGAAAATCGACATTCAGTGGAAGTAAATTCAAATAATATCGCAGCACTAACAAGTTGTCATAAGTGCAATCAATCAAAGAAATATTGTCTTAAGCTTTTAGAGTAATATGATGTTTTTTCCAAATGATGAACAGTATTAGAAGCGGTTTGAATGAGGATGGATTAAAAAAGTTGTTAGAAGTTCAGTGCCTTTGCTCCACAACAATCTTCAATTTCAAGCATTGATTGCAATCAATAATTTGAACATAACCATCAGCACGTCAATATCGTATCCCATTCTTTATCATGAATGCTGCATTATGCACCATGTTAATATCGTATTCCATATTACAAATACTGTACTGCATAACATTCAATATCGTACTTGATGCCATGATTACTACACTGTACATCAATTCCTTGTCTCATGTAATCTATAAATGCAATCATTTTCGAATCACTGCATCCTAAATTTGTTTTTTTCCTTTATACTTGCGATCGTTTATTTGAAATCCTTTACATCTCTGTATTTCCAATTAGTATTTTTACTATATCACTTATAAAATTGTCGCATTTTCATCAACCATTTTTGTGCAGAAATAATCTCATTTTCATAAATCCCATCATTCATAAAATATTCGCATCTCTCATCACTCAAATTAGTTGAACAGGTAACTCTCGTTTTCTTTGTATTATATCAATTATAACAATATTTAAACAATACGATTTAAAAAACATATAAGACACAGCTATAGTAAAAATTGGCAATTAAAAACAAAAATTTCTACTAGCAGAATCTAAATGAAGTAAATCAAAACAATAATCTCGTATTCATAAAATCCATAAATGAATTATAAATCAAATAAAATGCGACTTTATTGCGACCGGAACAATCATGTTGAAAAATTTCCATTCATAGAAATAATAATACGATAAGATTAATGCAATGATAAAGGTGCCGCGAAAATTGCAAAATTTTTGCCTATCTCAACTCTAAAAAGGTGCGCGTAAGTGTTACATATCCTTAATTCAAAGTCTTTAGCAACCATTTGTCGGAAAGACCGAAATTATTAAGGAAATTCAAAATTGGCAATTTGTGCTTCTTAATTAATTACGCATTTTTTGGTAAACAGTTTAACATCAATAGTGCATTAACTGGTACCAACATCACGCGCACCTCCAGTTTTAGTGTAAACAGTCTGTTATTGATAAAGTTTGTGTATTTTGTTTTATTAAAAATGGTCTCGCGCAAGCAATCCATCATATTTTTCCTAACTATCCACCAAAGGTAAAGTCAACAACATTTTTTCTGGACCAAAGCTTAACAACATTCTTTCTAAATTAACAGTCACCAACTTCTTCTTGCTCCATTATAAAAACAGCATTTTCTGCTCGACGGACACATTTCAGAAATTTTTCTTTTTTTGCTCCTCTTCCTATATATCACTTATTTTTCATTTCATTATTTGCGCTATAATAATTGTGATTTTATTATTCGCAAAGTTTGTAATTACCACCAGATAAAGTATTTGCTATCAAACATCTTCAGCAATCGTCTCATACCATCTCAGATAACCACATCAAGCTCATCCAAACTATCTCCTCGAGATATCTTCCAGAAAAAATCCAAACAATTTCCAACAACACCAGTTGATGACTAAATAATTGATTTTTATCGAAATAATATAGTGGTACACGATTATACAAGTGATGCAGATATAAGCGTGAGAAATCGAATTTAAAATACAACTGAAAAAAAGGAAGCTTTAAGTTGCCATATAATGAAGGGAGAGAATTCTGATAATTTTTGATGTAAATCATTTTTGTTAAATGCTTCCATGACTGCATTTTCTTCTCATGTTTGGTTTTACAAGAAAATAAGGTTTTTTCCTCCTTCGTTTTTTGAATAATGAAAATGTAACTTTGAAATATATGGCAATGAATCACGGATTAGTATGGAACTAGTGACAAGAATCATCCAACGAATGAATCATCAGGTCAATCTGTTGAAATGACATAGAAAATTCTTCCATCATCATTTTTATCATTGAATCTAATACATACTGTATTAGATATGAATTAATTGAACTTTCACGTAATTCATTCAAAACACAAAAGAAAAAAAATGAACATTTCATCCTCATTTCGTTTACTCTCTTCTTTCGTGATTACGAAATTAATAAAGAGGTTATACATCACTTGAAACGGCAATTGGAAAAAACATACCTTTTTAAAAAGACCATTGTAACAAAGCATGGAACCAAACTGGGATGCAAACATTTTGCGGAGCTCATCCATAATCGTATTGGACTAAAACAAGTTTGGGCGCAACATTCTCATGGAGAGTTAAAATATAAACTTAACATTTTAAATTATCAGACTGGAATAACACAACAATAACACAAATCAAACATCAATAGCTGCAAATAGATTGTTAAGGAATTCTATTCTTCTCTACAAATGACAAATTAACGAACATTCAGTGATTAATTTGCTTAACATTTTCTCAAATAATTTGGAAGATGATTCGGGTGCAATCGATCTACTTCAACGTTCCAAATTATGCCTCGCAGATGATTAATCGGAAATCAAACTGAGAGAGAACGAGCATGAGCGAATGAGCGAACAAAACAAGGAATAGCTCAAATGCGAGCAGGGAGACGTGCAGCTAGACTTGAAAATACACGATTGGGAGCACATCGATGTGTCCTGCAGCTTCAGATTCTCTTTGTTCTGAACAGAATGAACGCGACAGCTGAAAGATGTCAACAAGAAACAGGAAATCAGCGTCAAACACGGCTCCATGTTTAGCAATCGCGCGATAATAATCACCTTCCATTCTGTTAAACCCAGCTGATGATTATAGTTTGAGCCTTCATGTTCTCATCGGCATTATGACTGAAGTATGTTCTTATTGCAAGGCTCTGAAATTTAATGAAGAAACAAAAAGAATTTTTTGAGCACCGGAAAAATTAAACCCGCCTCAACCTGAAAAACTGTCACAGCTGTTAAAAACTTTGATTTACTACCGATTTAAAGCATTTCCTATCTATCATCAGGAAATACAATTCCTGCTTCCAAATGAGGTCTTTCGGCGCGGAAATTTTAATAAAACAATTCATGCCAATTTTCGAAGTGAAAGGACAAATTTATTAGAAAGCCACTCTCTGCTTCCGTTGCGATACGGTAAACATATATTCAGTAATTCGGCAGTATACTTGAGCAGTATTCTTTTCTATCAGCGACAAAGAAAGGAATAACCCAGTGATCAGTTTGCTTGGATATTCTCTGATAATTGTTTGTTACGAAAAATCATTCTTCTTCAATCTATAAAACTTTTTCAACAGGATTCATCTTTGTCCCACAAGACACAAAAAAACAACAAAGTTATTCAACATACTGGAAAACCGCTTGACTTGAACCTTTAAAATGTTACTTTAAATGATTTTATCAATAATACTATTTAACATTACTAAATGAGGCATTCTTCGGCATTTCATCTGAAGTTTTCTGAGATATTACATATCATACCAATGATCCTCAAAAAGCATGCTTATTTAAGTATCGATACTGCGAATGGAAGTAGAAGAGGTATTGGATATTCTAGTATTCATAATTTGGATCATCCCTTCTCATCTGTTAATATTTCAGCTAACCATGCCAGTTCTAAATTCAAATTATTCTCCAATTTTTTTCACAAGCATGATCCTATATTTTAACGAGAATTATTTAAATTATGTCAACGAATTAATTAGAGATTTGCCGATTGAGATTTGAAACCTTGATCGCAATCGTATTATATTCATTCGTTATCATAACTCCAAATCATGATCTTGGTTTTGATACAAGCTATATCTTGCTGCTCGTAACAGTGGAAACACTCCTTAACATTAATTTTTTCAATTTTTGTAAGAAATAGCTTTGTCTCTAATGCAACACAATTCCTCAAAGCAAACGTTTTCAAAAACCCAGACATAATTTTCCATTCTTCTATATAGAACAAAGAACGATTGCAAAGGCTCGTTTCAAATTCCTGAATAAAATCATACTTCGCTCATAGCAAATGTATCAATTTCACTTCTTCGACCAAGTATTTTATTGAATCCTATGAATATAAAAACATGTAATTCCTGAATAATATGTTGCATACTAGATTATCAAGTAGATTAAGTTACCAAATTGGCATTCTGCATCATGAAGTTAATTTATGGAACCTTCTTGATAGTGAAAATCTCTGATACGAGATGATTGAAATGAAAATAAGGAACATTTAGTGAGGATCGATGACCAGATTAGCAGTTCAGGCAGAATGATTACTAAAAAGGAAAAATAATTATTTAGTAACTTTCAAAGGTAAACATTACGTTTACGGGATTGGCTCAGGAACGCGTTAATCTTTTTGTATCTTCACGATGACAATCCTTAATAATGATTACAACATGTAAGCACAACACAGTTTGAAAGAAATAGGGAAATGAACATTGTATAATAATGTCGTTTGTGATCGATAAGAATTAGTTAATCATAAATTGCGCAATAGTTTAATTTGAATAAATAATCATACTTTCCATATGTAAACTGGAATAGATATTAAGGAAATTTAGAAAACTTGTGATAAAAGTGCTTAGCAGTTTAAATTTACTTCTCCTATAGAATTCGGACATTTATCATGATATTTTATTGGTCGTATTACAACTTGTTGCAATTATGTGCCAACTCCAAGAAAAAGGCTTAATAAATTCTATGACCAGATTATTTTGGATACTGACTAGATTATCGATTTTTAATTAGAAATAGGAAAATTTTGTGAAATTGAAATTTAGTATGCCTTATTTCTTCCAAAAGAGTTGAAATTGCTCACATTGTGATGAGATTTATTGTGAGTGTCCATTTTCTTTTTTTAATTTCATATAAAGATTTTTTAAAACCCACCATATTAATTAATGGTGACAACCTATCAGGAAAATAGCTTCGAACTTATTGCACTCATTGGCTGTGTTAATGAAGAATTCTATTTCAGATATTTTTCAAATCATTTCCTCCCTTATAATAATCTTGAAAAGTAACGTTGTAATATTTCGCAAGAATTGAACGGGTATGGAAGTGCAGCACTTTGGAACATGACATCTTTTAAGATGCTCCGATAATATTTAATGATTTTATCATTTAACTGATAAGTGATTTAAGTGTAAACTTTAAAAGATATATGGTACTGAGATCATGCTTTGCATTTATATCGTAACAGATGCATTTCGCTCTCTCTTGCGGAATTGCGAGCTTTTGTCAGCTTGTTTATATATTCTGTTATAAACAATTATTTTTATTATGCGGAGAAAAACTTCTAGAAAAAGATATATTTGCGTTGATTCCAAAATAAAATGAAAATCATTCCAAGTGTTTTGATTCTGTTTATCCAGTATAATACAAAAAATGTGTCATTTAATGACGTTACTTTCGTGATTGCAGCAATAAATGTTTTTGTCATTTATTTTGTTGTAATTTCGAATATTTCCGGTTGTTCGAAAATCCATCCATCAATTATTATTGATATAATTTTTTTGTAAGCAGAAAAGGAATTCATATTTTAAGATAATGCTCTAAATTTGTACTCCAAATCTAAGCAGTTAAGAATATGAAGATAAAAGAAATGTGAAAAAATGATGAAATTAAAATTGAAATTTTTCTTTCAATAACTTTTTGATTTTTCAAATTTAAAAATTTTTTCTGGTTTTCGTTTACTGCATCGTTGTCTAGTGATTCTGATAATTAACAATAATAGAACTTAGATTGAAATAACCTATATTACATACCTTTCAAATACCATATAATTCTCTAGCAATTATTCTTTACTTGCAAAAAATCTCATATGATGTCTTTAATTTTCAAAAATGAGCAGTTCGAGGGTGAATAATTCATGCGAAATTTTGAAAACAATAAGCAATGTTTTTATGACTGCATTTTCCGTGTTTATATACGCGATTACATATTTTTTATTTTCATACTATTGATAGATCGAACCAAACCTATCATAATGTTTAAATAGTTACTTATTAAAATAAAGAAAAATTAAAAGAGAAAATTTGAAATATTTATGCAGTATTTTTATGATCTCGTTAATATGTGAATGAAATGTTGTAATTGTGAATGATAATTATGATCAGAAATAAAATTTCAATAGAACATCGATTTCATCCATGACATTGAAATCGGCAACAGCGACAACGATATCTAAATTTTAATTTTATTATATTAATCATTTTTTTATCATTCTTGACAATCCTTTATTCTTTAAAAAACTATTCTAGGACCATTTTTTCATTCTCTCTTCCTCTTTTTATCTTCTTATTTATCCCTGCCAATATTGTTTTTATGACGGATGTGTCCTAGCAAGAAATGGTGAATTTGATACCACAATATTTTTTAATTTCTAATTCTTTTAGCTTTCATAGTTTTAATAGAATTATTTGTTGAATTGCTGATGGAAAATTATCTTTTATTTTCATTTTTTTGTATTTCTTTTAAAATAAAATTTATTAATCAAATGAAAATATATGAAATATATGAAGAATAAACTAACATGCAGCCACCAATTCCTGAACATTTCTTTCTGTCCTGTCGCTCCTCCGCTTTCTCCTCTTTTCTCGTATCCGGGTTGAATTCCATGTCCAGGTGCATATCCAGGTCCATATCCAGGTCCATATCCAAAATAGCAACCAAATGGACCACAGAAAAAGACACAACAGCAACGTTTAAACCGATGACCTCTGAGTGGATTTTGTTTCTCGGTAATATTTACGGAATCATTATTTCCAACTGAAGCTTCGATAGCAGCAATCATTACTGATAGCTCCAATAACAACACTAATACAATCCACGTGGATCTCATCATGAAATATTTGCAGAGTTGTCCTGAATCGTAATTTTTTGTCGATCAATTTGCTAAATAGGAGGCGAAGAAATTGTAATCATATGAAACAACGGATTTCATTATCAGTGTTAATCATGTCAATCCACACGGGAAAATGCATTTTTTCAAGGGATTTGAATATTTTCTAATTTGTAAAAATGTCACTATCATTGGTAAATATACTCAGGAGAAAATTAATTTAAATAACAAAAGTATGTAGGATCAAATGAAATTGAAAAACTTTAACTACATTATATTCTAGGCAGTTGCAACACTATGAAAGTAATCAATTCGTCTCATTTTATTAAATTAAAGCTATCAAGCATTTCAGGTTTGCATGTATTCATTAAAAAGGAAATTAAGTTTCTTGTTAAGATTTGAAACGCGAAGTATAGCGTATTAGTGTACACGTTAAAATATTAACATATGTATTATGTTGAATATTTCGATAATTCTGATCACAACATATTGATATGTTGATTGGTTTACTTCAGCAAAATGATCACTAAAACTCAAAATTTCAGTCCATTAATATCGGAAAAGGCATCATTGATTCATAAATTTATTGTTACATACATCTGTAGAATGATAAAAAACAAAAGCAAAACGAAAGATTATTTTACAAAATTTTTGGTCCCTAATTCCTCTTTTGGCATCCATCAAAGTGATTTTCTTTCGATTTATCATTAATTTTAGACAAAATTGTTTTAAGAAACTAAATTGTAAAAACTACTAGAAACTTCCGAATAACAACTGAATGTAAAACGACTAAACTATCATATCGAAAGCCTTGTAACTATTTGAAATTGCGGATTCCTTTTTGACAATATCACCAGCGAGATGATCACTTGAATAAAATTTCGAAAAATTACACGTTTTCAAACAATCTAAAAAAAAAAAATATTCGAAATCGAAATTGTAGATATAAGGTTTTGTATGAATGAGATTAGCATAGAAAATTGCATCAATTTAACTGAGACTATTCTTCGACGATAAGTCCTGAGAAATTTCTTTATCACAATTGGTATGAATAAATTATATAATGAGTTGACATTAACTGAGCAGAATGAGCACCAGTCAGTCTGATACTGAGTTTTCCATCTAATTACTTTAAATACTAAATTTCTACCTTAACTTCCCTAAAAAATTGTAGCATCCGAACCAGTCTTGTTCCAGTAAAATTACAGATGAGCCTTGCAAAACGTTCATATCACAGTTTGGTTCTATGCTTCGCTATAGTTGTCCTTTTTATTTTGCACCTTTGAAAGGTATGTTTTCTTCAATTACCGCTTTAAGCGGTTGATTTAGTGAATTAATTAAGAGAAAGTAAAGAATAAGCAAGAGCGAATGAAAAATGGCAAGTTTTTTTTATTTTGGAAATAAATTGAAAGTTCAATTAATTTAAATCCAATGGCATGTATATTAGACGCCAATGATATAAATTTGATATTGAAGGAATTTTCTATGTCACTGGCAGGAACTTAAATTTAGATGATTAAATGCTTTCTTGTCAATGCTTTATTGTCGCAGATTTCAAAGATTCATTTTCATTTTTCAAAAAAAAGAAGAATGAAGGAAAAATCCTTTTTACAGTCAAAAATAAAAATAAGAAGAAAAATGCAGTCGATGGAAGCGTTTGACAAAAATGATGACATCAAATATTATCAGAATTGTTTCTTTTCAGTGAAGAATGTATGGCAAATTTATATTTCCTTTTTTTTTTTCGAGAATAATATTCTGAAATTCATTTCTTATGCTTATATCTGCATTAATTATATAATTGTGTATCTCTGTATCATTTCGATAATCCAAACATCCTAAAATAAAATCGATTATTTAATCACCAATTGATTACTAAAAATTTTGAATTAAAGATACGTAATAAACTGAGATCAGTAAATAAAAGCTTCTGATCAATTTATAAGACTGAAATTTCCAGAAAGACGCTTCGATCGCAATGAAGTTACTTTTTTTTTTTTGTTTGCAACTTATTATCTATTTTTCGAATAAAAGATTATTCTTTCTTTGATTTATTTCACTTAGCCTTGCTAACAGATTTTTTTGTTTTTAATTGTTCATTTTTCCAGTGCCACTTATTATGTATTCTTCATTCGTGTTTTTGATTGTAGTTGTAGTTGATATAATATGAAAAAAAAAAAATTGTGTTGAAATAATTTGAGTGATAAAACAGAAACGAATATTTTATGAAAGACTTGATTTATAAAAATGCAATTATTCTTGCTCGCACAATGACTAATGAGATTTTGTGAATAATGTGATTGAAAAAACATTGATTGGAAATACAGGACTGTGTAAATTTTCAAAGAAACAATTTCAAACATGAAAGAGAAGAAAACGAATACTTAAGGAACGATAATTAGAAACAAAAAAGTTGCATTCATAGATCAGATGCAGCAGTTACTGTACAGTGCAGTAATCATGATATAAAATATGATATTCAAATATTATGCAGTACGGTATTCATGACATGGAGTACGATACCGACATGTTGAATAGTACTGTATTTGAATTAATATATGCTTGAAATTAAGTATAGTTATGCGGCAACAAAAGCAGTGAATTTCTAAAAACTTTTTTCTCCAATCTCATTTAAGATTACTTTAAAAGCTTGAAGGACCAAAAGATAATGCCGTGTTTATTATTGTAGCTATGAAAATCAATTAATATTGCAATATTCTACGAAAAGGCCTTTACTGAATGACAATTCTCTTTTCAATTTGAAACACTCAGAGCAGTATCTATAGTTTTGTCTGATTGATCACTTACGTTTCAGTAATCATGAACAATTTGACTAATTTCATTTTACAAACAACACGACAAGCAAAAAAATTTTTGGAGTCTTTGCAATGTTAAGGGATGGTAAGCTGTTTGGAATTTTGTAGCAAAGACATAGTTGGTTATCTTTGCTTACTGTAGATAATTTTACTAAATCGAACAAAATAGTTACTGATGCTAATACTGCGTGATTATTTCTTTGATAAATTTTTACTTTTCTACCATTTTCTAATTTTGTTGTTTATTTGACAACGATATTTATTGGCAATTTTTGACGATTCTCTTTCCTAATTGTCAACAATTTAAAAAGTGATAATTGCGAAAGACGATCAAAATTATCATATTAATGGAAGCTACGAATAGCAGCTCGACAAATGATAAACAAAGATAAGTGCAATGCAATAAACAGATATATTCAAGTAGAAAAACAAGCGGAAAGTACCACTTCCTACGTTTAATCATTTGCAATATTATATATTACTCATCATAACTTATTGAATGTTGATGATTAATTAAAGCTTTTGTTTCCTTTTGTTAATTGGAAAATTATAAGATTTTCTCTCTATTCTGCATAAAACTAAGAAGGACTTTATAGCATCTTATGTTTGTAGAATAATTACTTTCTCAATACTAAATGACCATTGCATTGTTCTTCAGGCATACATCAAATAACCGATAAACTGTCGTTATTTAGCCAACGATTATCATGATATTTTTCGTTTTTGTGGAGTGACAATAAAATCTTAGATTATCTCCTTATATTTTTCGTAATATCGATGTCACCTTCTTGTGTAAATGAAGCAAACAAGCTACTAGTTTCTTTTATCCATTCGATTTATTAAAATATAATTAAAAATTATATTTTCATAAAATTATTGGAAATGTATGCTCTAGAAATCACATGCATAAAAATAAATTGAACATATGCATTCAAGCTAATTTAACATATAAATGTCAGAACTCTTGGCATTTTAAATTTAAGTATTGAAATATAATCTTAGATGTTTTCGTGAACAACGAACATTTAGGCGAAAAGGCATTCCAAGAGAAGACCTAATATTAGAAATCAAAAGCCAATCCAAAAATTGCTTGAACCAAATATTTTGCGACACAACTACATTCCTCACAAAGCAAAAAATAAATGAAAAAGTTTAAACAAGTTTATTCGAATACAACGTTATATTTCAAATTAGTCGTTGAAGAACTTCAGACATTGTATAAAAATGAATAATGCAGGAAGTCGGCGTGGTGAATGCAGAAAGTAGACGTAGTCAATAAATTCGGTTCACTAATGAAGGCGTCGTCAATAAATTCTGTCTACGACATGAAGGCGTGGTGCAATGCATGATTAAAAAATTCAGTTCGCTCACTTACTTTTACTTGCCACGGCATGACATGCAAAAAAAAATAATTATGTCTATGTAAAAACATGCATCCCTTCGAATGCAAGACTGTCTAAAAAATTTGAAAGCGTCGGTGAAGAAATTTTGGATATTTTAGGCTTACNTTCTGTCTACGACATGAAGGCGTGGTGCAATGCATGATTAAAAAATTCAGTTCGCTCACTTACTTTTACTTGCCACGGCATGACATGCAAAAAAAGTAAGCATGTCTATATAAAAACATGCATCTGTTGCTATGCAGAATTATATCAAAATTTAAAGGAATCGATGAAGAAATTTTGGATATTCAAGGCTTACAACGGCGAATATTCGAAATTTTATTCAAACAGACTTAAGAAAAAAAAATCTTTTTCAAAATGATATAAATTCTTGTCAAATAATATCCGGATATTTATAGCATTTTTCATTCGTATATTCTGTGATCATTTCAAGACACCTCAGGCTTGTCCAATTGATGGCTACAAATCGGTATAATGAACTAAGTTGAGAAGTACATAAATGGCATATTGTGGTTGTGAACTTCTTTCGTATTTTAATTGTGATTAGTTTTTTACTAGCTTTCTGATCCTAACTTTTCATGAAATTATGTTTCAATCTTAAAATTAGATATTGAGATCCAAATGTAGTTCAAATTTTTTATTGAGCAGAAAACTATCATGAAAAGTTAACAATTCAAGGAACTTCACAAATTATTCTGGAAAAATGTTTAAAGTATAAGTTTATCTTATTCTCACCACACTGTTCAACAATTGGTAATTAAGAAGAATTATATTTTGATGTTAAAATCAAACAGTCGGAAGAAATTAATAGTTTTTTGTTTTATTTATGCAGAAGGTAGCATCCATTTTGTAACAAATTGAAGAAAAAAATTTTTAAATTTACTGACACTCCAGAAAAATGAAAACCCTCATGATAATTGTTGACTAAATAACGACAGTTCATAGTCGCTCGATGTATGGCCAAAGGAGAGTGGACATTGTCATTTGGGATTGAGAAAGTAATTATTCCACAGACATAAGATGCAATCAAGTGACTTTTTTTTTTGTATTATTTAAGCTCAGAAAGTAGAACTTATTTCCAGCATGGAATATACCATTTGAAATTCCAAGTTTCATTCAATATAGAATGACAATATTACGATTTCTCAATTAACAGAAATAAACAAAAGCTTTAATTAATCATTAACATTCAATAAGTTATAATGAGTAAACATTGCAAATGATTAAACGCAGGAAGTGATACTTTCCACTTCTTTTTTTTAATTCAATATATCTGTTTATTGCATCGAACTTATCTTTGTTTATCATTTGTCGAACTGTTATTCTTTCGCAGCTATCATTAATATGATAAGTTTGATCATCTTTAGCAATTATCACTGTTTAAATTGCTGACAATTATGGAAAAAGGAACCATCAGCAATTGCAACTAAACATCTTTGTCAACTAAACAGAAACGGAAAGAAGTAGAAAAGTAAAAATTTATCAAAGAAATAATCACACAGTATTAACATCAGTAACCATTTTGTTCAATTTAGTAAAATTATCTACATAAGCAAAGATAACCAAAGATGTTCCTTTGCTACAAAATTCCAAATAGCTTCCCACTCCTTAATATTGCAAAGATTCCAAAAATTTTTTTTGCTTGTCGTGTTGCTTGGAAAATGAAATTAGTCAAATTGTACATAATTACTGAAAGTAAGTGATCAATCAGACAAAACTATAGACGCTGCTTTGAGTGTTTCAAATTGAAAAGAGAATTGTCATTCAGTAAAGGTCTTTCAGAGAATATTGCAACATTAATTGATTTTCATAGTTACAATAATCAACACGACATAATCTTTTGGTCCCTTCAAGCTTTTAAAG